>CM038678.1:213310757-213474868 GCA_021605205.1 Aegilops longissima
TTGAAAGCTCCACTTGGGAAAAGATGCAAAACTCTTAACAATAAAATAGGAGTTCTGAAAATCCACGGAAATAAAAATTTAAAACTCCCGCAAAAAATTTTAACATCAAAAACTTGGCCAGAAAATTTGGGGTGTTACAACTACTATCCCCTTAGGAAAAATCTCGCCCCGAGAATGCAAAGAGTTAAAATTTAAACGAATAAGAATTAAAACAAAAGCGCCACAAAGGAGAGCAATAAGTGATGCAAAATATAGTGGGATACCGCGCTGTGTGGGGGAAAATCCACTGGTTGTGGGGGAAAGCTAGCGACATTACATCGACAAAATTTAGAATAAATTCTAAATCTCAGAATACGCTGGTCGCACCCGAGAGCACAAAGTTCTCTCTGGCCGACGGTGGACCCGGCCCATGGTCACCTCTTCTCCTTCCTCCGCTCCTTCTTCCTCTCTCCCGCCTCCCGCTTTCTCCACCGGGCGACGCCTAGCGCCGTAGGGTACCAAGGTCAGATCATGGTAGTGCGCGCGGTTAGCTGCCGGCAGCGCCAAGACTCACTCATGGGCTGCGCTTGTCGGCATCGCCGCGATTCGCCCAACACCGGGCGGTCGGGCGACGAGCGCGCTGGTGGACCTCGCCCACCGCACACCGAGCTCGAAGTTATAAAATGACCGCGGCGTTTTCCTCTTCTTCCTCACACCTAGCCTTGCTACCCTTCTCTCTTCCCTCTCGCTTCCGCTTGCCGAGCTCGAGACGAGGCGCTAATGGCGGAGGTGGCGCCGACTGGTACGTGATCCCGCCAGGGAGGGTCGGCAGCGTGCCGGGCTCTCGGCGCTCTCGGCACGATGATCCTCGACGATCGCCACGATGCCGCTGCTCGGTTGTGCTGGCTCTCCGTGGTGGCGGTGACCACGGCGAGTAGGTGGGTGTGCCGGTGTTAACCGTTGTTCGGAGGTGCTTAGTTAGACGCAATACGCTTGCAAAATTTTGCAAGCAGGTATGTGTTCGCAATTGTGGTGTTGAGTCTGCTGTCGTGGTGCTGTGTGAAATAAATGATCTATGTCGTGAGAAAACATACGATGCGGCAACTCAGGGAAAAAGAAATCATGCTCCAGGATTTCTCGCGAGGGGAAACAGTAATACACTAGAGTCCAAAAGCGACAGAGCTTCTTACAATAATGAATTACTCGCTGCAAAACTCGGGGTACTAAGCATAAGTTACAACACATAAATGAAAATTGCGACAATAAATACAGCGGTGCATCTAAATTGAAAACGGTAACTGGACGGGGTCTTGAGAAAACATTTCCGGTACTAGGATACACTCTTCTTCTATCGGAGGGAGTGGATTAACCAGTCGATGAATGTGCCTCTCCTGGTCGGGCCTCAGTGATCTGCCGATGGCGATCTGAGGGTTTAAATCCGCGAGGCTCTGCAGATAACCCATCACATGTTGGGTCAAACGTTTGAGCGATGACGATTGGACGAGGTTGGCCAAGACCGGGTCCTCTCAATACGCCGACCGAAAAGATGTTACTCCCCGGTGCCGCACGGCTTGAAAATAATAATGCCCTCGTCATGGCGAGGGTACCGCGAATCAAGGCGAAGCAAGCGATTCTATACGCAATAGCTTCTACGGCCATGTGCAGGGTTGGATAGATTTCCCACGAAGGAGACTTCGTGGGGTCTTGGTTTGGGTTTACGGGCGGATGTGCACGGCTTCCCAATATCTCGAGGTGGAAGGGGTGATCCTCGATTTGAACAGCTCAGACCGGGTGGCTGGGTAGCGCCTATGGTATCGCGGGTAAAATCCCATAATATCTTGACAAAACTACCCGGGTAGCATCCGGAGTCCCCGATAAATACTAGGGCTCGCATGGCAAGAAACGGTTGTGGGATGGTGCATAAAGTGAAGGGTGCTTGGCAAGGTCACCGTGGCCCTTTTATAGCACCAGGGCGGGGTCTTTTACCGTGGTAAAAATTAAATAATTGGCCGGCTCAGCTCGGGTCAACCACAGATACACACATCTCACTAAAGTGACGTATCCCTGTGGGGTTGTCGGGGCGGTTTTTGGTAGCTGAGCCAAGGATAGAGAAATCACATTGCATGCTAATACATCCATACAAAACTAATATATAAAACAGATGCACGATGCCAGGCTGCGCTAATTTAAGGAATCGCAGAATTACAAAGCGAGGATACACCGACTCGCCACTACCGAAAGTGTCTCGCCTACTTTGTTTACATCCGCCGGGCCCCTTGTGGACGCCGAGGCTGCTCCACGGTTCTTACCGTCGAAATTTGCCGGAGAGGGCTGAGGGGCTTGCAGGCTCGGGTAGTGATGATGACCATCGCGGGATTGTGGACCACAACCCCTGCTAGTGTGCTCCTGTGAGGCGCACGGCACTTCGGGGTCATCAAAGCACCTTGGCCGACGGCCGGGCTGGCCTCGTGGTCTCGATCGGTTGTCCAAACAGCACGACGGGTTGTCAAGCGCTGGGCTCGATCTCCTCCCTTGTCGGGCTCGACGAACCAGCTCTCCACTTAGCTGTACCAGATCAATAGTGATTTGATCGAATAGGTCCTCCAAAGGCACTTACATAGCGCACCAGATGCAGAATGCGTGGTCTGCCTCGTGGTCTCCATTGGCAACTTGAGGTGGTCTACCATACCCTTCACACTGGGTAGTAGTGGAACGAGCGACGCTAACTCGCTTATTGTGTGCCTGAGATGAACTATAGCCTCTCGAGCAGCTAGTTGAATGGCTTGTGGCTCAAAGGAAGTTGTTCTTCCGTGAACTCAGAGGGCGCCGGGTGCCGCACTTTCATCAGAGATATGTACAAGGGCTCAGAATTGACGGCTCTCGCCACTAATGGGTCCTTGGTACACAACATATTCGGGTGGCTCTTCTAATGCATAGGCACGGCGGGTAAGGTTTGCGAGTATGGTCACAAAACCTCCAAGGTTGGTTGCTGTAGTTTCATGGTGCACTACGGGACCAAGCATTGTGGCTTGGTTTTGGGGTAGCGGCCGAGCTGGGCTGGGTTGAGGCGAGCGGCCCCTTTATAGAAAAAGGACGGAGTCTTCCTTCGCACGCTATGTAATGAGACGCCTTTGGTGCTGATCACGGTGGGCGATAGACGGCTAGTTGATATTGGGCACCGATCGCAGAAAGCGCCGGGTCACCGTGGTGGCTATCTTGTGCAGAAGCTTGGCCGAGGTCTTGTTATGGCTCGGTGGGTTATTAGCCTAACTCATCGACCGCTAAGATAGGATTAGCTAATGGTCACCTGCTCGATACCAAGTCTGTGGCGCACCGATTCTCCGGTGTTAATCCCAGAAAATGGCCCTTGTGCTTACTAGCCCCGTGATAACGTTAGCTGATAATGCACTAACTTGATACGTAAGATCCAAGCAAAATACAATTTAGGTACAAGACCATTCGCCTGTGAGTAAAAAGGTTTCTAAGGTTGATGGCGTATGGTTATGAAATATCCTCGCCTATGGGACTCCATTTTCCACAGAACAAATGACCAGTGATAACTCCTATCTTCGCGGCTGTTATCACCGCTGCTCAGGTTCTGGATTTGTCACCGCAACGCCCTCTCCAAGCATGAAATCTGGCCAAGACAATAGCTGTGGACAAGCCAAAGAGTACTTTGAATGTACTCGCAAACACAATGAACACAGTATGATTTAACAATGAGGTATCAAAATATAATATGCTCATGACGTTAGTCGATAAGATAAATAAAACTCGTGCGCGCAAGCATGTTATTTATGGATATGCAATGATGTGGTAGTATTAAAATTTATGAAATAAAACATAAAGAACTTCAAAAGAATAGCTACGATCGGGCGGCCCGAGCGACACCGCATAAAGGGCCTTAAAAGAAATGCTACAATGCAAGGCCCGAGCGACACCGCATAAAGGGCCTTAAAAGAAATGCTACAATCAAGGCCCGAACGACACCGCATAAAGGGCTTTAAACGAAATGCCACATTGGGCGAGGAGCGACACCGCATAAAGGGCTTTAAAAGAAATGCTACAACCAAGGCCTCGAGCGACACCGCATAAAGGGCTTTAAACGAATGTTACAATCGGCGCGCTCGAGCGACACCGCATAAAGGGCTTTAAAAGAAATGCTACAATCAGGGCCCGAGCGACACCGCATAAAGGGCTTTAAACGAATGCCACAATCAAGGCCCGAGCGATACACCGCATAAAGGGCTTTAAAAGAAATGCTACAATCAAGCCTCGAAATACACCGCATAAAGGGCTAAAAAATAAACACAATGAATATCCAGGAGGTAGAACCATCCTGTGGATATTCGATCATACCAAATAAAATCATGGGTTAGTCAAAATAACAATAATAATCGTAATTATCATGATCCAAAATCTGTAATTTCGCCATCAGCTTATCGGCCATTCAAGACCCACACTAAGACCAACACTTGACCCATCCCAAACTGTAATCCTTAACCATGAACACGGCTATTCAACAGGTTTAATTCTCGCAGAGGTGTACTTTTACCCACGAGTAACGGATTCCTTTAGTCCATCGACTAATTCCGCTTCACGGCCTTTTGTTGAAAACACACCTAACTTGCACACACCAGTTTAACTCACATGTGTCCGAATCACCCACTTACACTGCTAAGCAAAACTCTAAGTGGGAGGCCACAACCTCGACGTAACATGGGATCACAAAATTGATACCGCGCGCAAACTGGGAGCTACCTTTTCGCTTACAACCAAACACCCATGCTCCCGTCCCGTGGCATGACTACCGGATGCCTCCAAAGATCTTCCACCACGGCCTCTCAGACGGTGTGTGCTTGGAAAGGGTTGACAACTTACTCGAACCTTACCCTAGTTGGTGTAGAGACAAGTGGTAGTATGAAACTAGTATGGGGGTTACTGGCACAAGACTCGATCTATGGTCGACTTAGGAGGTTGAATATTTCCTGCATGATTAGCATAACAATGCATATATATATATATATATATATATATATATATATATATATATATATATATATATATATATATATATATATATATATATATATATATATATATATATATATATATATATATATATATATATATAATCAAACAATAGATGGAAATATCACGTGATATACCCCTCATGTCATACCGACACGACTGCCTCGACGGAGGACTAAGGGCAAGTCCGTGTCTGCCCAAGATGTAGGCCTTCCCGCTTTTCCTTCCGTATGCATGAGAGACGATGACGGTGGTTTCTATCACAATTCATGCCAACTTTATTAGCACAAACTCATTAATATGCATCCACAAATAGGATCACTTCTCACATAAAATGACGCTAGATTCTGCTGGGTGGTGTTGCCACCGTGCTATGCAACACACACAAAAATTTCACCAAGGTTCGAATGCTTGCCTTCGTGTCATGGGAAGGAAGGCATCCAAATCATCATGAAATCTTCAAAATCCTATTTAAAAGAATATATTTGAATTAACACACAAAATAAAAACAGCACAAAAGTTGTTTTGAATTTTTTTAAATAAATCGAAAATAAACTAGACAATATTTGAGAGAGGTAGCAAAAGAATCAATTCATTTGAGTTGTATTTAAAAGTTATCGACAATCAAAGTTCTCGGTCAAATCTGATTTTAAATTAAAATGTAAAAACAGTAAAAACGGTTCGATTAGACACATACACGCCGAAAGCGACTTCGAAATACGCCCACTTACTCCGCTGCGGACTGCAGTATGGTCAATGACAGTGGGTCCTAGGTGGCCCACTAGTCAGGTTGGACTAGTCCGCCTTCCTTCTTCTCCTCTCGCCCCGAAGCGGAGGCGGGCTCGGCGACTGCCGCCGGCGAACGGCGGGTCCTTGACGGAAACTGAGGGCGGGGATGGATCCGCGGGTCGAGGTTGATCCTATTGGTAGTCGCCGGGTCGGCGGGGACGGCGTGGCTGCCGGGCGGCGAAGCCACAAGGAGGAAAGCCATGGCGTGGTCTTGGGGCCGCGTTGGTTCCCGACCGAAATGGAGTAGGGGGATGTGATCACGGGAGGAAGGGAAAGTTCCTGGTGGAGAGAGTGGAGAGGGGGATGCCCTGAATGTGCCGGAATGGCTTGGTTAGTGGCGGCGGCTGGAGTTGCCGGAGAGGTTGAAGATGGCCTGCTCCCCTCCAATTGGCGGCTACGGGGGCACTAGCGAGACGGTGTGAGGCTTCCTGCGTGCGGGCTTGAGCCCGGGGCCTCCTTATATAGCGTGGTTAAGTTGGTCCGAGGCGGCCGGTGATAAGAACAACGGCGAACCGACGTTCTGTAGCAGCAGGGGGGTCGTGGCGACGGCGGGAGCTAGGGGACACGCTTGCGGATGAGCACGCACCGCCACAGGGCAGGTGGCGAGCCGGGTGGCTTTTATGGCGCCGACCACGGCGGGTTCGCTAGCAGCCGGTTGTTAGCCGCCACGGCTATCCCGGCGGCGCCTGTGGGGTGCTGGGGTGGTCGGGTGGCGGGCGGTGCAAGGACACGCGAGCTGGCCACCGGGTTTTGAGGCGGTGTGACGCGGGCGTTCGGGTGCATGCGGGTGCCAATGCACGCCTGGGCACGCCTGAGCACGCACGTAAAGGTGCTCATGAAATGCCATGGCCTGCCATGGGCTTGGGTGAGGCTGGCAAGGAACCAAAGCTAGGTTAAGGTTAGCAAGGGGATCAAGGGCACGATGGATAGGCCAGAGATCAAGTTCACCAAGTAAACTTGAAGTCATGCCAAACTGTCATGCACACAGGGTGTTTGACAAAATGCCAAAGGCACCTAGGTAGCTCTTGGAGTGGCCAAACTCTCCAAATCACTGTCTCTATGGATATACGAGAGGGTGGTGAAGTCAGTTTGCAAAAAGGAGAAACTTGCTAGTGCAAGTTTTGCAAAACTTCAGTTTTGGGCAGGGAGTGAGTGGCATCATTACATGGACCAAAAGTGTTCCAAAAAGAGCATGCTCCTGGACTAAGGGGTTTTGCATGGTTGACTACAAGCATGAGAAAACACAAGGTCATTAGAGCAAGAAATAACAGAGTTGTAGTAGAAAACACAAGTCTGGTCCAGAATGAAAAAGAGGCTGTTGCACTCAAATTTTCCAAAAAACATCACTATGCTTTTGCATAAAATAGAATGGCATGCTACCACTGACCTCCCATAATTTTGGTGGAGGCTCTAGGGAAATATTTAAAAGGGTTGTAGTGCAAAAATGCCCACTGGACCGGAGAAGCAAACCAGGTGAAAAACCCAAAATAAGCCATGAAATAATTTTATTAATGCACATAATTTATTTAGAGACGTCTCATGACATCTCCAAATTTTGGTTGAAATTTTAAGTGAATCTATCAAATGGTTGTAGTACGAACAGAGCTCCAAAAATTTAAAACAATCCATTTTAATGAATAAAGCTCGGGATGGAATGATCTAATAAATAAATCCACTGATTAAGAAAATGTTATAATGAGCTGGCATAAAAGTCCCATATATTTTGGAAAGCTCCACTTGGGAAAAGATGCAAAACTCCTTAACAATAAAAGAGGAGTTCTGAAAATCCACAGAAATAAAAATTTAAAACTCCTGGCAAAAATTTTAACATCAAAAACTTGGCCAAAAAATTTGGGGTGTTACAAACCTGTTCCTCGCCCAAGGGTCGGCAGACGTCGTCAGCACGCTGCGGGTCTCCGCCACCGTGCTCCCTGCACTTCAAGTATGATGGCAACGCCACCTCTATGTGAGGGTGTTCGGGAAGACGGCCACGATGGGGTGCTGCCTCGAGGATCACGATCGCGCCGAGAACTCAGCCCCGGGCGCTGGGCGGAGAGGGCAGCTGCTGGCGGTTGGCGATGCCCGCGACCTCACGCTCACCAGCTCTTCTTCGGTGGCGATTCTTCCAAAGAGCGGTCGCGCCAGCCCCCACGCCGCTGCTACCGCTTGGGGGTGGCAGCGGCCCTGCCGCCACGCCCGTGAAGCGAGATGGAGTCCGACCGAGCTCCCGGAGGCGTGCTCGGCCTTCCAAGAGAGCCGGGCGTGTTTCACCCGCTTCGTTTTTTTCCTTCCTTTTCTCCCGCGTAAAAAGGAACAATGTGTGGTCCTCGGTCTGCAAGCTTAGGAAACGCCGCTAATTATTGTACTACTTTTGTTATCCTCGACATCTGCTCCTTCCGCCAGGCGCCCATTCATAAGTGAACTCGCCGCGGGTCATGGGCGACCGACCCGGCCCCTGTTCAAGGCGAAGCGCCTGGTGAGGCATGGTCGAGGGGTGCTCCACCATGACCAGGCCATGAAAACTTGAGCGATAGGTGAACGCCTGGGCTCCCGAGGCTTCACCATGAGTCCCCGCAAGAGAAATCGAGGCAGGAGGGTGAAAAGATTGAAGAACCACGGACCAAAAAGGGGCGATAGTTTCGATAAAAACTTCAAATGGGAATAACCACCAACCGCAGAAGCAATGAAAAAGCCGCTGGTCCGCACCTAGTCTAGTCTTCGACGCCTTTCACCAGCGGAGCTAAGTGCTGCCATCATGCGGAGGGAGCCCTGGCCCGAGGCCGCACTGAGACTCCGGGCGGTACAGCCCCAACTCATTATTACGTGAGAGTGTCACGGGCGGCGTAGATTCACAAAGCGCTTGCCTTCTTCAGTGCTCCGGCCTTTCTTCCGGGAAGAAGCTTCACGGGCTCATTTCTCTCACGTGCTCCGGCCTTCCGTAACGCGACAGTTTCACTGCTGCTCGCTTTCTTCATGTGCCTGGGCCTTTCCAAAACGCGACAGCTTCATGTGTGTTCGCCTTTCATAGGCCTGGCCTTTCCAAAACGCGACAGCCTTCACACAGCTCACTTTCTTCACATGCTAGTGGCCTTTCCAAAATATGAACTTCACAGCATTCTTCTTCATGTGCTCGTGGCCTTTCCAAAAGATGAACTTCACAGCATTCGCTTTCATGTGCTCAGGGCCTTTTCCAAAAGATGAACTTCACAGCATTCGCTTCTTCACGTGCTCGTGGCCTTTAGGGTTAAACCTCCGAGGCGCTGGATGTTCCACGCTGCTCAGAGTAGGTACTCCCTCTGAGTCTCCAAGCGCACGGAGCCAGGCCCGAAACATGAACAACTTGAATGGGCCCTCCCACATGGCGTAGAGCTTATGCAGCTCTCCCCGAGAGGACCTGCCGAGCACGAGGTCTCCTACCGAGAGTTTTGGGGCGGATGTTGCGGCAAGGTATCGCTGGAGTGCCTGCTGGTACCTTGCCGCCGTAGTGCAGCTTCGACGGCGCCTTCCCCAAAGACAAGAGCCGCCCCTCGCATGGCGCCCCCGCAGCTGCTTCATCAAACGCCAGACCCACGCGGATCGACGCTGACCTCGTGAGGGAGGACCGCCTGCCCAGAGACCAGGAAGAAGGGGTCTCTCCAGCTGGCTTGGTCGCGGCCAGCGGATGGACCACAACACGGATGGAAGCACGTCGTACCAGCCTCTTCCGCAGGCTTCCAGCTTCTTCTTGAACGTCCTGGTCTTGAGGCATCTCAGGACCTCTACATTGGCCCGCTTGGCCTGCCCATTGCTGCGGGGGTGCGCCACCGGGCGTAGTATATTCTCGCGCCCCAAGGTTAGCCTAATACGCTTTTAAAAGGTTACCGTGAACTGCGTAACCATTGTCGGTGATGATGCGTTCGCACCAACCGCTCATGATGCCCTTTATGAACTTGATCGTAACCAGCGGGATGGCGCGGACGGCCTCGACTTTTGGCCCACTTGGTGAATTTGTCCACGGCGACGAGAGGTAGCGATAGTTTCGGGCGCCCGGAGAAACGGGCCTGTAATGTCCAGCCCTGCACCGCGAATGGCCAAGTGAGGGGGATGGTTTGCGCACTTCCTCGGGCTGGTGGATTCGCTGGCGGAATTGGCAAGCCTCGCAAGCCTTCACGAAGTTCGATGGCGCTATTGAGCGCTGTGGGCCAATAGAAACCGCTGCGTAACGCCTTGCCGATAAGGGTCCGTGGATGATGAATGGTGCCCACAATCTCCCCATGTATATTCCGCCAGCAATTCCTTCCCCGCTCTCGGTGATGCAACGCAGGATGCGCTGCTCGTCGCTTCCGTGAGAGTTCTCCATCCATGATGTTGTATGCGCCGTGGCTTGCCGTGCCACACGCTCGCCTCCTCCTCCTTCTCGCAAAGCCCCATGCATTAAGTAGCTCTTGAGTCTCCGTGATCCAACACTCCTCTTGAGGTTCCATTGTCGAGCAAAGGCGCTCCGAGGCCGCCCACGTGCCGGGCCCCGAGGTCGGTGGCTCGAGGAGTCTCCTCCGAGGCTGTGGCCGTGCTTGATAACGGCGGCAGGGCTGAGGGCTTGAAGAGCCGCCTCAAAGACGCCTGCCCCGGGTAACCTCCCTGAGGCTCGCTTTGGCTGCGTCGCCGCCTCTTGATTGGTGCCAAGGCATGTGCTACAGCTCCAACCGCCGTAACTGCTTTCTCCATCCCGGACCTCCGCAAGGTAGGCTTCCATGTGTTCATCTCTAGGCTCATACACTTTGTTGGAGAAATTGACGAGGAGCCGCGAATCGCCTGATGGTAAGGCGCTCACCCCTGTGGCAGCGCAGCCTTCAGCACTCCGCCATCAGCCCTCGATTCTCGCTATATTGTTGGAGACCTTCGCGACATGCCGGAAACAAAGCTGCACAAAGATAGTAGAGCTTGTCCCGAGCGGGAGATATGAGCACCGCCCCAGCCCCAAAGGTTCTGTCTCGAGAACGCCCGTCAAGTACATGACCCAACCTTCGGGCGCTTCGCCCCGGAGAGGGACCGATCCGCCGCCCCGAGGTCTGTAAGCCGTCCATTCGCCATGAAATCTGCCAACCAAGGCGCCTTGATGACTCGGGTCGATTAAACTCGAGCTGAATGCTTGCAGCTCAATGTTCCACTCGGGCGACCTTCTAGCCGAAGTTAGCTCCTGAGCACCCTATCCGTGGGGTATGCCGAGACAACCTTGATTGATGACCCCGAAGTAGTACCGCAGCTTGGCGCGGTTACCAAAGAAGGCGAAGAGGAGCTTCGCGCATGGGGTACCGTGTCTCGCCCCGTGAACACGGTGCCGACGGCACACCGGTGCTCGGCGAGGTTGGGGGCGCTGTGCTGGTGGCGGTTCCGAAGCTGGTGCTCCCGAGGCGACGGCGCCCGAAGCCGGGTGCTTGGATGGGAGGCCTCCCGCCTTTGGTGCGCTCCGCCAGACGGCTGTTCTTCTTCCATTATGTTGGCTTCGCTAGTTCCTTCCGGTTCGGTTTACCTTAGCTCGGTGGCCGCCATGGCCTTTGGCCCGACGACCTCCCTAAGTGCCACCAGAGCAGCGCTTAGCGGAGTAGGGAGTGGCGGCGAGGTAGAGTACCAAGGGCCCCGAGGGCGCGGGCCACCATCACCGCAGGCTGGTCAGTACCTCTTGAGGTCTTGAACGCTTTGTCGGCCTCTCGCAGTCCACTGGCGGGCCCTTTTTCTTCATCACCGGAAGAAAGGCAGTCCTGCCCCCAATCGGGAGATGAAACGGCCCAGCCAAGCACGCGCCTGTGAGCTTCTCAGATTTCTCGAGGGTCTTCGTGGCTCATGTCTTCCACCGCCTGACCTTTTTCGGGTTGGCCTTGCCTCGGTGGGACATGAGGAAACCTGTGAGCTTGCCTAAGGGAACTCCAACACACTTCTTCGGGTTGTCGCAGCTCACTGCTGAGGCTCGCGAAGGTTTCTTCCGTGTCTTGTATCAAGGTCTTGGCCTCACGAGACTTCACCACGATGTCGCCGACGATGCTTCCACATTCTTCCCGAGTTGGGGCCCAAGGTGATGTGCATGAGTCACCGGAAGGTTGCCCTGCTGCTGCGCAACCCGAATGGCATGCAGGTATAACAAAGATACTCCACACGGGTTAGAAGGCCGCCTTTCTCCACGCCTTCCACCGCCATCTAGATTTGGTGATACCCGAAAAGGCGCCCAAGAAGCACAACAGTCACACTCGCGTGGAATCGACGATCCGGTCGATGCGAGGGAGCGAAACGGATCTCGCGGCATGCTTTGTTGAGGTTGGTGAAGTCGACAAACATGCGCCCTTTTCCCCTTCTTTGGCACCACCACGGGGTGGCCAGCCAATCTGTATCGACCTGCAATAACCCCGCGGCTTCTAGCTTGCGGGTCTCTTGGATGATGAAGGCCTGCTTTTGGTGGACTGCCTCTCGCTTTCGCTTCATCGACGATGTTGGGGCACACGCTGAGGTGGTGCTCGATCACGCCTGTGGAATCCCCGCCACTGATCGGGCTCCTGTGCGAACACCTTCTTGTTCGCACGCAGAACTTGACAAGGTCTTCCTCCTGCTCGGCTCGAGGTTGGCGCCTATGGTGAAGGTGGCGCAGGACCCGCCCTCATCGACGGGTATCTGCTGGTCTCCGCCTTTGTCTTGAGTGAACAACCGCTTTTCTTGGTCGGCGCAGCCCCTTGGGCTTGGGGGCTTCCAGATCGGCGGGCTGCGCTGCGCGCCGCCTTGAGGGTGAGCCTGAGGCCGCAGCGCACCTTCAGATCCGCTGGCACGGTGAGGACGCCACGCTTCCTGTGCATCTTCATGAGGTTGTACCCGGTGGGTTGCAGCCATGAATTTGGCTAATGCTGATAGCCAAGGATGGCATTGTAGGGGAGGCCGATGGGGCGAGGTCGGTCCACCAATTCCGCGGGCGGAAGTTGTCGAGGTGCCGAAGGTCACCGAAGCCGGATTTGCCCCAAGGAGCTGGATGACCTCCTCCCACGCCTCAAAAGGCCGGGCCGGGCAGCAGCCGCCTCGGGTATGCAGAGGAGGTTGAAGGCCTCGACCGAGAGTACGCTGAGGCCGGGCGCCGCCGCCGATTAGGGTCCCGTGACGCAACTGGCAGATGGTAGGTGTGCAGCAGGGGAGCGCACCCGAGCGGGCCGAGTTGGTGGGGTGGTCTTGAGAGTCGAAGGTCAGCCCGCCGACCACTGTTCTCGCTTGAGGGAGCCTCACACGTGGGAGGCGGCGCCACCAAGGACGAATGTCTTGACATGGCGGCCGGAAGAAGGCGCCGCGAGCTGCCGAGGAGGGACGCGATGAGTGGGAGCCGGCGCCAGGGGCGGGCGATCAGGGAGCCGCTGCCCTCCCATGAGGTCGCCGAGAGCGCAGGGACGAGCAGCAGCTGCCTGCCTTCGCCGGGCCGATGGCGGTGTTGACGGCAGGTGACGGGAACGACGAGGGCGCCCACCGACGGGAGCTGTCTGGGCGACATGGGAGGCGAGGGCGGCACGAGCGCTGGCGCTGGCTCGACGGGCGCCGACGTGGTTGCGGTGGTCGGGAAGAACGAGGCGATTTAAAGGTAGATTCCAAGACTTACCCGGGCGCGCTAAATGTCAGATTTCGGTTCCGCAGACCCTTAAGGTTCAACTCTAGGGTGCGCGGAGATCCAACCCCCACCATCTCGCACTCGCCAATCGCAAGGACCTAAACTACTAAGAAGAACAGCACAAGAGACACGAGTTTATACTTTAGTTCGGGCCACCGCTAGGTGTAATACCCTACTCTAGTTTGTGGTGTGGTGGATTGCCTCTGGGCTGATGAGGAACAAGATAGGGAAGAACAGCCTCGTGAGGGTCTGCTCTGGTTGGTGATGAACTGCTCAGTGGTGTCCTGGACGCCTAGCTTGAGGATCGGCCCTATCTCTCTCTCGGGCGCTAATCGCCCTCCTCTACTATGGTGGCTAGCTCTACTTATATAGGCGAAGGCCCGGCCTCTTCCCAAATATTGAGCGGGAAGGTGCCAACAATTGGCCATTTTGAAGGGGAACAGGGTACACTTATCCCGACTAAAGTTGGTCCTCCCGCCAAAGACTCTAGTGATGACGCCCGCTTGGGCTCCACGATGACTTCTTCCAAACCGCTGGGGCTGGTCTTGGTCTTGTTGCACCGAAATGGATGCCTTTGCTTGATGCTCTCGCCGCGCTTGCTCCCTTTGCACCAAAGAGGAAGGAGGACGCTATGCTGGCTGGCGCCTCGATCGGCGCCTTGGTCGCCATGGCTTGCGCCACGGGCCCTTGCAGGTACCCTGCCTTGAACCTCCGCCTCCTCATGAGCCATCCCGACGAGGCTGCCTCGAGGAAGCCTTGTCGCCCGCCTCATGAGGCTTGGCCTCGCGAGGGTCTTGAGCTTGTGTTGATGAAGATGGGCTGTACTGGCCTCCTTAAGCCACGCCGCAGGCCGCAGTGTGCAAGTCTGGGACCCCTGCTCCTGTAACGCCAACAAAAAAACGCCCCTCCTTTGGTAACATGTATATGTTCACCAAGGGATAATTAATTTAACATGCATCTTAGTTATGTGGATTCATGTGTGTGTGTGGTGTGTGCGCCTAGGGGTGGCGGTGGCTTGGAGTACACTACGAGTTGTGAGCCACCATGGGTTGGCCATTTTGTTAGGCAGGCTGGTGCCACATCGTAGTCGTTAAAATCGTTATTTAAAACACTACACAACACTTTCATACATAAATGTTTTGGCCACATGCAAATGATGGTTGTCCCACACGACACTCGACACTGCATGTGATGCTTTCTCAGGCCCGCGAGGTCGCCATTCATCACTTTGACTTAACAGCCAGCAAGTGAGGTTAATTTGACCAGCAAGGTAAAATCTTTTTGTTTGTGTTATGGTGGTATATAGTACGCTACTGAAGAGGTGGAGGGGACTAAAGTATATACTATACGAGGTCCGCGAACAAGTACACGCCACCCAAAGGTCGACTTTTGGTTACCGAGGCACGTACACATCAAAATTGTGAAATTGGTTATTAAAACATCACACAACACCTTTTGGACCACATGCTTATATATCCTAGCTAGGAACCATGTGTGACGCTCCATCTATGGGCCCACGAGGCCATCATCGATGCATGCATGCACGCATCACTTTGACCTACATCGGGAGGATTTGTCGGATTTCGGGTTCCATGATGACCTCCTTCCTGCCGTTGTGTTGGTCTTGGTCTTGTTGCACCGAAATGGCTGCCTTTGCTTGATGCTCGCCGCGCTTGCCTCCTTTGCACCAAAGAGGAACGAGGACATCAAGGCTGGCGGCGCTCACCGGGCGCCTTTGGTCGCCATGGCTTGGGTCATGGTCACCTCGTGAGGTACCCCGCTTGATCTCTCCGCCTCGCGAGCCAGCTCGACGAGGCTGCGGCTCGAGGAGGCTTCCTGTCCCCGCCTCATGAGGCTTGGCCTCGCGAGGGTCTTGAGCTTGTGCCGATGAAGATGGGCCGTGCTGGCCACCCTTGAGCCACGCCAAGAGGCCGCAGTGTGCAAGTCTGGTACCCTGCCCTTAACGCCAACAAGAGCACCCGGCCCAAGGCGCGCCTCGACTTGTCTTAGCGGAGAAGCCGGCAAGCGCGCGGTTACCAGATGCCCTAACAGCCTGCGGTCCTTGGGCGCCGCAGGGCGGTTGATTGACGCGGGCGCCTCGCTTCCCACGACGCCGGGCGATCGCACAAATTGACAAGTCCCCGCATGCAAAGCGGTCATGATTACTCAGGATCGTGGGGTCGGCGGTTGGCCCCCGCTATAAGTACGGGATGGCGCTACCCTTCGAGTCCATCTCTTCTCGCTTCTCCTTCTTCTCCATGGCTCCGCCGAAGAAGTTCTCAGCCGCGGAGAAGGGAAAGGCCCGCCAGGTGGAGCCTGACTCTCCCCCAGCCAAGCGCGGTCGAGGCCATCCTCCCAAGCACCCTGTGGCTCCCGCAGCGGCTTCTTGTGGCCGTGGTGGCGATCTCCCGCGCGACGACGGGTGTCAGGCCGTTGATGGGGGGTGCGCTACGGCCGCACGACCCCCTAGGCTGCGCTTCCATTTGGCAGAGGTGCTGCCGGAGTTTGTCGTGTGGTCGGCGGTACCGACCAGCACTTAGCTCCAGCTTCCCCGCTTCCTTTTAGGTGAACTGTCGCCAGGCCCCGGCGGCTCGCTCTAGGCGGACGGTTGTCGCAGCCGGGCCTCCTGGCTTCACGGAGGTCTCCGCCGCGGAGAGTGGTTTCAACCCGCGGCCGGTAAACGCTTGCTCGCCGAGGTCTCGAGCCGCGGTGCACCCTGCACTTCAAGTTCGACGGCGACGCCACCCTCACGTGAGGGTGTTCGGGAAGACGGTCGCCGCCGGTGTTGCCCGAGGATCGACGCACCGCCGCCAGGCCTAGTCCCGGGGCGATCGGGACGAAGATGGTGGCGCGCGGTTGGCGGCGCTGGGATCGCCAACCTTCAACGACTCTTCTTCGACAGCGGCCCAATGGTGGCCGTGACCAGCCTCCACGCCGTCAAGGCCGCTGGAGGGTGGTAGCGGTACGCCTGCCAGCAGCCTCGTGAAGCGCGAGAGGAGTCCGCTTGAGCCCGGAGGCAGTTCGAGCCTCCGCCATGAAGTTGGTGCCAACCGAGCCGCCGCTGCCTTGTTATTTTCCTTTCCCCAAGAAAGAGACAATAGTGTAGGATGGGGGCGTGGCTTGGACTGTTGCTGTTTAATTATCGTGATCAAGCTTCCGCCACTTTCAGAGGGGTTTCGCCACACGCCTGCTGCCAGAGATTACTTAGCTTGGGGTGACCTGTCATGGTTCGCCTCCCGAGGCCGAGGCCTCGCGAATGCTTCATGCCCCGCAAAGATTAGCCAGAGAGGTATTTTCTGCCTCACCATGGAGGCGACCGCCCCAGGCCCTTTGCTTGTCAAGGTGCCTGTGGGGCACGGACTGGAGGGGTGCTCCAGAGCTAACCCGTTAGGGAAGCCTCAAATAGTAGGAGCAGAAAGCACTCATGAGGATGCTCATGGTTCTCATGAGACTCAAGGAGAGAAATCGAGGTAGGAGAGCCAAGAAGGCAAAGAGTCACAAGCCAAAGACGGCAACACCTTCAATAAAACTTCAAATGAGAATGAACAAGCCAACCGCAGAAAGCAAATGAAAAAGTTGCGTTCGCACCTAATCTAGTCTTCGACGCTTCTCACCAACATGGAGCTAAGCTGCCATCAAGCATGGGAGGGAGCCCTGGGCCCGAGGCCGGGCGCCCCGAGACTCGGGCGTGTCCAGCCCCAACTCATTATTACGTGAGAGTGTCACGGCGGCGAAGCCACATGCGCTGGCCTTCTTCACAGTGCACCGGCCTTTTCCAAAACGCACCCACTTCACTGTGCATTCGCCTTCTTCACAAGCACCGGCCTTTCTCGTAAAGATAAGTTTCACAGCATTTGCCTTCTTCATAGGCACCGGCCTTTCACAAAGATAAGCTTCACAGCGCTTGCCTTCTTCATGTGCACCGGGCCTTTCTCGTAAAGATAAGCTTCACAGCGCTTGCCTTCTTCACAGCACCGCATTTCTCGTAAAGATAAGCTTCATAGGTGTTTGCCTTCTTCACAGGCACCGGGCCTTTTTAGGGGTAAAACCTCCGGAGGTGCTGGATGTTCCACGCGTTCTGGACGGGCACCCCCTCCTGAGTGTCCAAGCGCGCGGATCCAAGCCTGGAAACATGAACAACCTTGAACGGGCCCTCCCACATGGGAGAGAGCTTATGCAGTCCCTCCCGAGAGAACCCGCTCGAGCACGAGGTCCCCTACCTCAAGAGTTCTGGGCGAATGTTGCGGCAAAGGATATCACCGCAGTGCTTGTTGGTACCTCGCCAGAAGCGCCAAGCTCGACGATGCTCCTCCCCAACACGAGGTCCGTCCCCGCATGGCGCCTCTGCTGCGCCGCCGAACGCCAAGACCCGTGTGGAAAGACACTTGACCTCGTGAGGGAGGACTGCTTCAGCCCATAGACCAGAAGAATGGGGTCTCGCCAATGGCTTGGTCGCAAGCAGCGGATGGACCACAACACGGACTGAAGCTCATCGCATTCAGCCGCCGCAGCCTCCAGCTTCTTCTTGAATGTCCTAGTTTTGAGGCCCTCAGACCTCTCGCTGGCCCGCTTGGCTCGACCGCTGTTCGCGGGTGCGCTACCAACGCTGTAGCATACCTGCATCCCAAGGTTAGCACAATATGTTTTGAAGAGGTTACCGTGAACTGCAAACCGCTGTCGATGATGATGCGTTAGGCACCCGAACCGCTCACGATGCCCTTGATGAACTTGACCGCAGAACTCGCGGGATGGTGCGGACGGCTTCCACTTCAGTCCACTTGGTGAACTTGTCCACGGCGACGAGAGGTAACAATAGCCTCCTCGGCGCTCGAGGAAACGGGCCCGTGATATCCAGCCCCTAGACCGCGAATGGCCACGAGAGGGGTATAGTTTGCGCATCTCCGCCGGCCGATGGATCTGCTGGCATGGAATTGGCAGGCCTCGCAAGCCTTCACCAGCTTCCACGGCATCATTGAGCGCTAGCAATAATAAAACCCGCTATGAACGCCTTGCCAACGAGGGTCCGTGATGACGAATGATGCCCACAGCTCCATCGTGGTATGTCCGACAGCAGTCCTTCCTTTCTCCCCGGAGATGCAACGCAGCACACATCATTTGGTCGCTCTGAGAGCTTCCATCCTCGATGCAAGACGCCGGGCTTGCCGCCCACACGCCCGCTTCCTCCTCCTTTTCCGCAAGTTCTTGCGCTGTAGCTTCGAGCTCGGATCCAACATCCTCTTGAGGCTCCAGCTAGGAGCGCACGCGCCCCGAGGCTGGGCCACGCACCGGGCTCCCGAGGCGTGGCTGGGGAGCTCTTCCCGAGGCTGCACCGTGCTTGACAGCGATGGCGATGCCAAGGCTTGAAGAACCGCCTCAAGACACCGGATCCCGAGGTAGCTTCCTCGATGCCTGTTTGGCGGCGTCGCCGCCTCTTGATTGGTGCCACGAGGCACATGCTGCAACTCCAGCCCCCTTAACTGCTTCTCCATCTCATGCGACCTCTCGCGAGGTAGGCTTCCATGTGCTCATCCTCGCTCAGATACTTTGTTGGAGAAGTTGACGAGGAGTTGTGAATCGCCTTGATGGTAAGGCGCTTCACTCCTCAGTGGCAATCAAGGCCTTCAGCCCGCTATCGTGCCCTCATATTCCGCTATGTTGTTGGAGACCTTTTCTCCGGCTGAAACAGAGTTGCACGCGAGTAGAGCTTGTCTTGAGTAGGAGATATAAGCATCGCGCCAGCCTCCGCCAGTGTCTGGAGAACACCCCGTCAAGTACATGATCCAACCGTCCGTGCCTCGCTTCCCGGGAGAGGATCGATCCCATCAGCCTTGAGACCTGGCGCCTGTCCATTCCGCCACGGTTGGCATAGCTAGCTGCTCCCTTGATCACACCGGTGGTGCTGAATTTAGCTGAAATGGTTGCAACTCGATGTTCCACTCAGCGACTCTTCCGCATTTCCAGTTGGGGCTACTAAGCACCTTTCCAAGGGGTACGCCGAGACAACCTTGATGGATGGCCCTGAAAATAGTGCCGCAGCTTGCGCTGGCCACCAAGAGCGCGAGGAGGAGTTTCGGGGCATGGGGTACCGCTACTGGCCCCGCAACACTGTGACTCGACGGCACACAGGGTGTTCGACGAGGTCAGGAGTGTTGGTGTTGATGGCGTCCTCCGGAGGCCGTGGTGCCTCCTGAGACAGTGGGGCCCCAAGTGGTTGGTCGCCAGGGGGAGGGGTCTCTTCTGTTCCGAGTGCGCTTACCTGCGGCGGTTGATCCTTCCCGGCTATGGTAGTGGTCTCTGTGAGGGCCCCTGATCCTGCTTCGCCCTGACCCGGGTAGCTGCCGCGGCTTCGGTCCGACGCTCCTCCCTAACCACCACTGTGGCTGCGGCTGCGCTCGGGAACGGGGTCCCTGCACTTGCTCGCCTGCCTGCCTCACGGCGTGGCTCAAAGGAGGCCCAGACGGTGTCACGCCTCGATGCGGCTATATATCCCACGGTCGGGCACGACTTAGAGGCATAACCGCATTGAAAGCAATGTCGCAAGTGAGGTAATCTTCACACAACCCATGTAATACATAAGGGAAAGAGATACATAGTTGGCTTACAATCGCCACTTCACACAATACATGAGTAAAGCATTACATCATACAGATACAATCAAGGTCCGACTACGGAACCAAAATAAAAGAAGACTACCCCAAATGCTACACAGATCCCCGATCGTCCCAACTGGGCTCCACTACTGATCAACTGAGACGAAACAACACAAAGAACAAGATCTTCATCGAGATCCTCTTGAGCTCGGGTGGCCACCTGCACGGTTTCATCGGCACCGCAAACTGGTTTTGAAGTATCTGTGAGTCACGGACTCAGCAATCTCACACCCATGAGATCAAGACTATTTAAGCTTAAAGGTAGGACAGGTAGTGAGGTGGAGCTACAGCAAGCTTACTAGCATATCTGGTGTCTAACATACGCAAATGAGAGCGAGAAGAGAAGGCAAAAGCATGGTCGAACAACTATGATCAAGAAGTGATCCTGAACAACCTACGCCAAACATAACTCCAACATCAGTGTTCACTTCCCTGACCACGAGAAGAGACCATCACGGTTACACACGCAGTTGGTGTATTTTAATTAAGATCAACTTCGGTTCTCTACAACCGACATTAACAAATTCCCATCTGCCTCATAACCGCGGCACGGCTTTCAAAGATAATACCCTGCAGGGTGTCCCAACTTAGCCCATTATAAGCTCTCACGGTCAACGAAGGATATTCCTTCTCCCGGAAGACCCGATCAATCTCGAATCCTGCCACAAGACATTTCGACAAAGAATAAAACAAGACCAGCAAGCCACCGACAGTGCCGACAAATCCCGATAGGAGCTGCACATATCTCGCTCGTGGCACACCGGATAGGTCAGCCTACGAGTAAAACCAGCCTCGAGTTGTCCTGCAGGTGGCCCCAGTCGCTCGCTTCGACCAACACTCAAGGAGCACCGCCCGGGGTAAATAAAGATGACCCTTGAGTCTCGCAGAACCCAAGGGAAGGGGTATGTGGTAGGTAGTCAAATGGTAAAACCAAGGTTGGGCCTTGCTGGAGGAGTCTTATTCAAAGCAAACTGTCAAGGGGGTCCCATAAATCACCCAACCACGTTAGGGACGCAAAATCTGGGAACATAATACCGATATGACGGAAACTTGGGCGGCAAGAGTGGAACAAAACACCAGGCATAAGGCCGAGCCTTCCACCCTTTACCAAGTATATAGATGCATTAATTAAATAAGATATATTGTGATATCCCAACAAGTAAACATGTACCAACAAGGAACAACATCTCCATGTTCCAACAAGGAACAAACTTCATCTTCACCTGCAACTAACAACGCTATAAGAGGGGCTGAGCAAAGCGGTAACATAGCCAAACAACGGTTTGCTAGGAAGGATGGTTAGGGGCTTGACATGGCAATATGGGAGGCATGATAAGCAAGTGATAGGCATCGTAGCATAGGCATAGCAAAAGAGCGAGCATCTAACAAGCAAAGATAGAAGTGATTTCGAGGGTATGGTCATCTTGCCTGAAATCCCGCAAGGAAGAAGAACGTGTCCATGAAGAAGACAAACGGACGTAGTCGAACGAATCCTCACAACTCCGAAAGGAAACCAAAGCTAACGAGAGAAGCAACCCGGAAACAAACAAACAACATGGTAAACCAACAAGCACAAACATGGCATGATGCACAACCAAGTATGATGCATGTCCGGTTTAAATAGCATGGCATGACAATGTGCACAAACAAAACTACAAGTTAAATGGAGCTCAATATGCAACGAGTTGCATATTGACGAAACACCACATCAATTATTTAGTTTCTCTCTCGGTTATGGACCCAAGAATATTAAATGTTATTAAACATGGCAACAGGTGAAGCATAATTAAACTACCTATTTAGGCAAGTTTTAAATGAGGCCGGAAATAACAAACACCAATTCAAGAAAAATCACCATATGTAATTTAGCAATTTAACGCAAACAACAATTTTAAACATTTTAATTGTTGTTATCATGATGCGGATGACATACGCAAGTTTTTATGCAATTTTATGAAAAAGTTGACATGAGCATGATACGAGGCATTTGTCGCCATGGCAGAAAGGAAAAGGTTGCCACGACGACGAATCCGAAAATGGTGCCACGGCAACATATCGGTTCCGGTAGCTCAGGGATATACCGGTGCAAAAGAGCAAGTGTGCGGATGTGAGGAACATGCAAAAGATGGTGGGGTGATCCCGGTTACCGGGTTCCCATGGGTCGATGGCATGGCAAACGAGGAGGAATGTGCATGAAGCAAACGGGCACGGTGCAAACATACGGTTCATTTCGCATAACATGCATTCGCCCACGAAGTCATCGCCTCGGCGGTTATAACTTTGAAGCGCATGCTGGAGCGGTTCGAGTCGTCGAGGGAAGAAGTGGTACTCCTGGGTCGTAGTGGAAGTAGTCATTCTCGCGGCGGTAGTGGAAGTAGTGGTTCACAGACGTCGTGGAAGTAGTCGTTCACGGCGACGGTAGAGGTACTCGCGATCTTGGCGACGGTAGTGGTACATCTCGTAGTGGAACTTGATGCATCCACGGTATTCGGGCATAGTGGTACTCATTCCGTAGACGAACTTGACGAGGCATGGTTGTCATGGTACTTGACGTTATCCAAGACGGTATTGGTGTATCCGTGCGTAGAGGTACTGGCAGTTTTGTGTAGTCGGTCTTGACGATCCAAAACGAAGCAACACCAGGGCCTCGAGTGGCAGCAGCAAGGAGGTGAAGGAGCTCTGGCTGGAGATGGTCTAGGCAGCGGCAAACCACGAGCAAGGTGGGGCTGCCGGGCCAAGGTCGAGGCGCTCGGTCCTCGGGCACGAGCGGGAGGCGGACATCAGCGGACATCAGCGAACAAGGGTGAGGCGACGGGGAACAAGGGCGAGGCGGCGTCGCGGGGTTGCGGAAGGCGAAGCCACACGGGCAACACGGCTGCTGTTGGTGAGGCGGCGGGGCGACGGGGATGGATGGCGCCGGTGGAGATGCAGGTGTGGAGCCACCGGAGTTGGACAAGGAGGAGGCGCCGACGGAGATGATGGGGAACGAGCGCCGGAAGAGCAGCTGCAGAAAGGCACGGTCTCCATGGGAGGCGTCGGGAAGAGCTTGATGCAGCAGCCTGGACCATGGGGACGAGGTCCTCGGTTGCGGGGATGGGAGGAGCGACAGTCTCAGGCGAGGCTTCACGTCGGCAACGGAGGACGCGCTGCAGCGCAACCACGTCGGAGGATCTACGGGGAGGAGAAGGAGGCGCCTGCAAAGAACGAGCCAAGGACGGTGGGGACGAGGGAGCCTCTCTCTCGGCGCGAGGAGGAGACAAGTGGAGGGAAAGGGGATCAAGGACGATCCCGATCTGGACGAGTGGTCAAGGCGGAGTGGGGAACGAGAGGAGAGATCGAGAGGAGGGGGTCGGGGCTAGGGTTTAGCAAGGGCACGGCTGGGCCAAGGCCATGGCCTAGGGATTTGGTGGGCCGACTTGGTTGCTGGGCTGCAAGGCTGCTCTCTCTCTCTACTCTTAGGCAGAAAAGAATTAGAGAGAAGAAAGAGAAAGAGAGGGTTTGGGAAAGAAGTTGGACATGGGGATTATTTTCCCGGACTCAGAAAAATATGCTCGTTCCAAGAAAAATAGAAAGGCCACGGTTGAAAGATGTAAATTCAAACTCATTTGAATTTAATTCAAATGGGTTTGAACTAGGACTTGATAAAAGGAAGGTCCAAAAATGTTCGGATTTTTGGTGGAGCTCCGGAAAATGATGAAATAAAAATATGGCAAGGTTGGAAACCAAGAATTAAGATAACAAAGGCATTGGGATAATTTGCAAGTGTGTTATGATCAATTCCAAAATAATGAAATATTTAAATATAGCTCCCTAATATTGGGAAGATATGTTATAAAGAGAAAACACCATGTGAATTCCCTCGATTTAAATAGATCAAAAGATCTATGCAATTTATTAGTTGAGTTGAGATGCAAAGATTAATGACATGAAGGCATGATGACATGATGCAATGCAAAAATAAAAGGGCAGACACAAATTAAACACACGGCGAAACCCGGAATATATGGAAGTCTTCTCGAGCATCGGTCTCGGGGCATTACAACACTCCACCACTACAAGAGGATCTCATCCCGAGATCTAGGATGGCACCGGAGGGAAACGGAAGAGGAAGAAAAGAGGTAAAACTAAGTTGCTTCTTTGACAAAAGAGTGAAACCAACGAACCTCGAGAGGTTGAAAACTTGAAAGAATAACACAATAGAGTTGAACGAAATTGAGAGCATTCCAGTAGAAAATAGAAACAAGGAACACCATGTGAACCTTGGGGGTTGCAAAGCTATGAATGACGAGTACAATGGACAAGAAGGAATTGGAACCACTCTGGTTGAAACGAGATAAGAATGAATAAGAATGATATAATTTTGGCAGCACTTCGCCTGAAAATGGAAGGAATTAGAATCATGGACTTGGCAAAATGAAAGCACCTGCATGAGACTTCGGTTAAAAGAGGAACGATAGACACAACACTCCGGTTAAATCGATAAGCAAGGAAAAGGACATGATCTTGACAAAACAAGATGATGGGTCGAAGAGAGCAACATCACAATGCCTTCGGAACGAAAGAATAGAATCTAGATTGTTGGGATAAAGGGACGGAGAAGAAAATGACAACTTCTACCACAAATGAATTTGAAAGAGCCTCCTTAAAAAGAAGGATAGAACGGAGTTGTTGGAAAACCAACAACGAAAATAATAAGCTTGTAGTGGGCTTATGGAAACATCTCAACACTTGAGGTGAAATTCTGCCACTAACGAAAAACAATTGCTTGTTTGAGATCAAAGAAGAGATGAAAAACTTCTTTCGCCGAGAGGATAGAGAGATAACTTGAATCATTGATAAGCACCATAATAGCAACATTCCTTAGGGAAGGCTTTAGGTGAAATATGACCCAAGATAACACCAACGAATAAATTGTTGGGTTGAAAAGATCTCGTGAACGAAGAGAAATGATGGGTTTAAATATCTCATTCCTGACAACTTGTGAATCAAGAAACACGAAGGGAAATTGCCAAGAGTGACATAACACCATCTCAAGAGATAAGGTAGAAAGAATTGCACTTCGGAATGCAAGATGAAGAATGCTTGAACTCCTCAAAACAAAACATGTGTTGAGCACCATGTTTATTTTAGAGTATAGCTTGGCGGATCATAACCTCGAGAGAAGTCTTGAAGATCAATTGAAGAATGAAAAGAATCCTTAACGAAGCACCATGTAGAGCCTCCATGAAGAACTCCGGTAAGAAAAGGATGATAAAAGAAAGAGAAGTTGAAAACACAAGGTGAAGCCTTGCAATGATTTAGATGGATCTTCGTGATGATGAGAGCTTGGAACTCCGGGAAAAGAAAAGATGAAACAATTGAAACTGAGAATTTATTCATCATGAACAAACTCCGAAAGAAGGAATTAATCACTTGGATGAAACAAGAACAAGAATTATGTTATGCATATGCTTCAACAATATAAATTGATGACAAGCAACGGATTTGGCATACTACTTACTCTCGTAGAAAGGATTGAAAAGAGATATTGCTCAACTTGGGAAGGACTTCAACGAACCACCGGTAGGATTGAAACAACGAATGCATTAATATGAGGACATAGAAAAAGGAATCTTGAACAAACCACCGTAAGAATTGAAAATGAACGAAGAAAAGATAAAGAAACACCGGGAAGAATTAGAAAAAGAATAAAGATACTTGACAGAATTTAGATACAAGTGAACGCAGAGATCCCGAGCTGATTAGCTAATACTTGAATGATGCACCGGTATGATTTGGAGAACGAGAGCTGAAAGCTGGAATGAATAATTCTGAGATGATGGGCTCCGAAGAATCAAACTGAAAAGATTTCTGAATTGCTCCGGATGGGTGAAAAGAATTCTCACAATCGAAACAATTATGAGAGGATGGCATCAATCTAGAACCACACCTCTTCAAGAGAATGGACAAGATTTAAGGGAAACTCTTCTTCGGTCTTCAAAATCTGAGAATGACGACGAGAAACACCACCGTGAATTGTTGAGGCACTCCGGAAAGAAAATTAGAAAGGTTGAACCAACGATGAAAAGAATTTGAAAGATCTTGGAGAAAGACATCTGACTGATGAAAATTCATTCTTACGTCAAACATGGAAAAGAATATGAGAATATCTCTGGGAAAATTAGAAGAGTCAGGTAAAACCCTGGGAAAAGACCTGTGGGTTGGGGCCCACTCAAAAGAAACACCATTGAACGATTTAAAAGATAGATTGCGCCGGTTGAATTAAATGGCTGAATAAGGTAAGACCTCGAAATAGCTAGAATTGATGCAGAGTGGAAACACGAATCTTCAGAGATATCTTCAGCACTACGGAACAAATGAATAACGAGAGGTGAATGATTAGGGGGGCACTGGCATGAGAAAGCACTGTGAAAAGAGGAAAAGGGATAAGATCAACACCGAAATCTTGAACTAAATCCACCGGAGAAGAAAATTAGAATGGAACAATGATAAGGTTGAAACTTCCTTAGCGTCTTCATGAGAAATCACCGGATAAAACATTAAAGGAAAAGAATGAAGAAACTTCACTCAATAAAATGGATACATGATTAAGAAATCTAAGTCCTTGAAGAAAAGGGTGGAGGGCGGATAACAAAGGCAACTTGGGCAGATGGAATGGATACCGCTGAGAAAACTTAGAATTGATCTTATGGATGTTGAAATGATCGGATCCACTTGAAGAGAAGCACGCCGGTTGGAAAGGATTGAAAAGACGACCTTGATGAACAAGAAGGATTAGCATCCACATAGAAATATGAGAACACCGCTTAGAATAAGGTATGGAATAAACACTTGGCATTGAAGCAACTTGAATACCACAAACGGAACAAAACAAAGGATTTGGCTTGCGTATAAGCCGAACAAATACATATGATAGAGATTTACCCAATCTCATATCATGCATCCGTCGGAAAGATATTCTAGGAGCTACTTGAATACCCACCTATAAACTCCCAAACTTTCTCGGTTATGCAATCAGGTGTTGGGGATACAGGGACACAAAATATATCACCCAAACTAACAATACCTAGATCCAAATTGATCCATCCTTCAACACATAACCAAGAAAACTCCGAAATCGTGTACCTCAACCTTCAAAAGAATCCGCTATACGAAGTTATGGCAATACTCCCGAACTCGCCTCATCGGGTTATCGGGTTATCTCACCAACAACTGTACAAAAGAGATTTTCATGTCGGCAAAACTCGTATTCCAGAATCGCAACGATAAAATTGTGGCGACAACACCTGACCTCAACTCCCCGGACACCGCCACAACCCCTAAATGTCGAGGCACCAAGAACAATGTTCTCGCCACAAAACCATCGGAACGATTCCAAGATACTCGCTGATCCTAAATTTTTTTAGTGAAATTTGAGAAGAGAAAGAGTCAAACTCTACGCCAGATGCCTCACCAGAGCGATTTAAGGACCGAGGAGTAAAAAGAATCCTACTCCGATATATAAAATCCTAAGACTCAAAACATTTTTTTCTAGACTCAACAAAGTCAGCAAACAATCAAGCAGGGGCTCTAAGTCGGGAAGGCTCGATTACCAACTTGTCACGCCTCGATGCGGCTATATCTCCCACGGTCGGGCACGACTTAGAGGCATAACCGCATTGAAAGCAATGTCGCAAGTGAGGTAATCTTCACACAATCCATGTATTACATAAGGGAAAGATATACATAGTTGGCTTACAATCGCCACTTCACACAATACATGAGTAAAGCATTACATCATACAGATACAATCAAGGTCCGACTACTAAACCAAAATAAAAGAAGACTACCCCAAATGCTACATTGATCCCCGATCGTCCCAACTGGCTCCACTATCGATAAACCGAGACAAAACAACACAAAGAACAAGATCTTCATCGAGCTCCTCTTTGAGCTCAAAAGGCCACCTCCACGGTTTCATCGGCACCGCAAACTCGTTTTGAAGTATCTGTGAGTCACGGGACTCAGCAATCTCACACCCGCGAGATCAGGACTATTTAAGCTTAAAGGTAGGACAGGTAGTGAGGTGGAGCTGCAGCAAGTTTACTAGCATATCTGGTGTCTAACATACGCAAATGAGAGCGAGAAGAGAAGGCAAAAGCACGGTCGAACAACTATGATCAAGAAGTGATCCTAGAACAACCTACGCCAAACATAACTCCAACACCGTATTCACTTCTGACTCACCGAGAAGAGACCATCACGGTTACACACGCAGTTGGTGTATTTTAATTAAGATCAACTTCGGTTCTCTACAACCGACATTAACAAATTCCCATCTGCCTCATAACCATGGGCACGGCTTTCAAAGATAATACCCTGCAGGGTGTCCCAACTTAGCCCATTATAAGCTCTCACGGTCAACGAAGGATATTCCTTCTCCTCGAAGACCCGATCAGTCTCGAATCCCGCTACAAGAAATTTCGACAGAATAAAACAAGACCAGCAAAGCCACCGATGTGCCGACAAACCCGATAGGAGCTGCACATATCTCGCTCTCGTGGCACACCGGATAGGTCAGCCTCACGAGTAAAACCAGCCTCGAGTTGCCCCTGCAGGCCCCGTTAGTCATTCCATTTCGGACCAACACTGAAGGAGCACCGCCCGGGGCTAAATAAAGATGACCCTTGAGTCTTCGTAACCCAAGGGAAGGGGTATATGGTAGGTAGTCAAATGGTAAAACCAAGGTTGGGCCTTGCTGGAGGAGTCTTATTCAAAGCGAACTGTCAAGGGGTCCCATAAATCACCCAACCGCTTAGGGACGCAAAATCCGGGAACATAATACCGATATGACGGAAACTAGGGCGGCAAGAGGAACAAAACACTGCATAAGGCCGAGCCTTCCACCCTTTACCAAGTATATAGATGCATTAATTAAATAAGATATATTGTGATATCCCAACAAGTAAACATGGTCCAACAAGGAACGACATCTCCATGTTCCAACAAGGAACAAACTTCATCTTCACCTGCAACTAACAACGCTATAAGAGGGGCTGAGCAAAGCGGTAACATAGCCAAACAACGGTTTGCTAGGAAAGGATGGTTAGGGGCTTGACATGGAAATATGGGAGGCATGATAAGCAAGTGATAGGCATCGTAGCATAGGCATAGCAAAAGAGCGAGCATCTAGCAAGCAAAGATAGAAGTGATTTCGAGGGTATGGTCATCTTGCCTGAAATCCCGCAAGGAAGAAGAACGTGTCCATGAAGAAGACAAACGGACGTAGTCGAACGAATCCTCACAACTCCGGAAGGAAACCAAAGCTAACGAGAGAAGCAACCCGGAAACAAACAAACAACATGGTAAACCAACAAGCACAACCAAGTATGATGCATGTCCGGTTTAAATAGCATGGCATGACAATATGCACAAACAAAACTACAAGTTAAATGGAGCTCAATATGCAACGAGTTGCATATTGACGAAACACCACATCAATTATTTAGTTTCTCTCTCAGTTATGGACCCAACAATATTAAATGTTATTAAACATGGCAACAGGTGAAGCATAATTAAACTACCTATTTAGGCAAGTTTTAAATGAGGCCGAAAATAACAAACACCAATTCCAGAAAAATCCCCATATGCAATTTAGCAATTTAACGCAAACAACAATTTTAAACATTTTAATTGTTGTTATCATGATGCGGATGACATATGCAAGTTTTTATGCAATTTTATGAAAATGTTGACATGAGCATGATACGAGGAATTTGTCGCCATGGCAGAAAGGAAAAGGGTGCCACGGCGACGAATCCGAAAATGGTGCCACGGCAACATATCGGTTCCGGTAGCTCAGGGAGATACCGGTGCAAAAGAGCAAGTGTGCGGATGTGAGGAACATGCAAAAGATGGTGGGGTGATCCCGGTTACCGGGTTCCCATGGGTCGACGGCATGGCAAACGAGGAGGAATGTGCATGAAGTAAACGGGCACGGTGCAAACATACGGTTCATTTCGCATAACATGCATTCGCCCACGAAGTCATCGCCTCGGCGGTTATACCTTTGAAGCGCATGCTGGAGCGGTTCGAGTCGTCGAGGGAAGAAGTGGTACTCGTGGGTCGTAGTGGAAGTAGTCATTCTCGCGGTGGTAGTGGAAGTAGTGGTTCACGGACGTCGTGGAAGTAGTCGTTCACGGCGACGGTAGAGGTACTCGCGATCTTGGCGACGGTAGTGGTACATCTCGTAGTGGAACTTGATGCATCCACTGTATTCGGGCGTAGTGATACTCATTCCATAGACGAACTTTACGAGGCATGGTTGTCATGGTACTTGACGTTATCCAAGACGGTATTGGTGTATCCGTGCGTAGAGGTACTGGCAGTTTTGTGTAGTCGGTCTTGACGATCCAAAACGAAGCAACACCAGGGCCTCGAGTGGCAGCAGCAAGGAGGTGAAGGAGCCCTGGCCGGAGATGGTCTAGGAAGCGGCAAACCACGAGCAAGGTGGGGCTGCCGGGCCAAGGTAGAGGCGCTCGGTCCTCGGGCACGAGCGGGAGGCGGACATCAGCGGACGAAGGCAGCAGTGAGGCGAAGGGGAACAAGGGCGAGGCGGCGTCACGGGGTTGCGGAAGGCGAAGCTACACGGGCGGCGCGGCTGCTATTGGTGAGGCGGCGGGGCGACGGGGATGGATGGCGCCGGTGGAGATGCAGGTGTGGAGCCACCGGAGTTGGACAAGGAGGAGGCGCCGACGGAGATGATGGGGAACGAGCGCCGGAAGAGCAGCGGCAGAAAGGCACGGTCTCCATGGGAGGCATCGGGAAGAGCTTGATGCGGCAGCCTAGACCATGGGGACAAGGTCCTTGGTTGCGGGGATGGGAGGAGCGACAGTCTCAGGCGAGGCTTCACGTCGGCAACGGAGGACGCGCTGCAGCGCAACCACGTCGGAGGAGCTACAGGGAGGAGAAGGAGGCGCCCGGCAGCAACGAGCCGAAGGACGGTGGGGACGAGGGAGCTCCTCTCCCTGGCGCGAGGAGGGAGACAAGTGGAGGGGAAAGGGGATCGAGGACGATCCCGATCTGGACGAGTCGCTGGCGGCGGAGTGGGGAACGAGAGGGAGAGATCGAGAGGAGGGGGTCGGGGCTAGGGTTTAGCAAGGGCACGAGTGGGCCAAGGCCATGGCCTAGGGATTTGGTGTTCCGACTTGGTTGCTGGGCTGCAAGGCTGCTCTCTCTCTACTCTTAAGCAGAAAAGAATTAGAGAGAAGAAAGAGAAAGAGAGGGTTTGGGAAAGAAGTTGGACATGGGGATTATTTTCCCGGACTCACAAAAATATGCTCGTTCCAAGAAAAATAGAAAGGCCACGGTTGAAAGATGTAAATTCAAACTCATTTGAATTTAATTCAAATGGGTTTGAACTAGGACTTGATAAAAGGAAGGTCCAAAAATGTTCGGATTTTTGGTGGAGCTCCGGAAAATGATGAAAGAAAAATATGGCAAGGTTGGAAACCAAGAATTAAGATAACAAAGGCATTGGGATAATTTGCAAGTGTATTATGATCAATTCCAAAATAATGAAATATTTAAATATAGCTCCCTAATATTGGGAAGATATGTTATAAAGAGAAAACACCATGTGAATTCCCTCGATTTAAATAGATCAAAAGATCTATGCAATTTATTAGTTGAGTTGAGATGCAAAGATTAATGACATGACGGCATGATGACATGATGCAATGCAAAAATAAAAGGGCAGGCACAAATGAAACACACGGCGAAACCCGGAATATATGGAAGTCTTCTCGAGCATCGGTCTCGGGCGCATGACGCCCATCTTCATCAACGCAGCTCAAGACCTCGCGGGGGCCAAGCCTCACGGGCGGACGACGAGGAGCTTCTCGTGCACGGCCTCGCCAGATGGCTCATGAGGAGGCGGAGAGCTCAAGGCAGGGTACTCGCGAGGTGCCCATGACGCAAGCCATGATTTACTAAGGGCGCCAATGGCGCCAGCCACAAGGCGTCATCCTTTCCCTTTGGTGCAAAGGGAGCAAGCGCAGCGAGAGCATCAAGCAAAGGCATCCGCTTCGTGCAACAAGACCAAGACCAGCCCCAACGGCTGGAAGGGAGTCATCGTGGAGCCCAAGCAGGCCATCACCAGAGCCTTTGGCAAGCGAGGACCAACTTTAGTCAGATAAGTGTACCCGCTGTTCCCTTCAAATGGCTAATTGTTGGCGCCTTCCTGCTCAATATTTGGGAAGAGGCCTGTGGCCTTCGCTATAAATAGGAGTAGCCACGCCAGAGTAGAGGGATCGAGGAAGGAAGACGATCGCCCCCGGTATGAGATCGAATCTCACCAAGGAACCAGAGCTAGATCAATCGAACACCACCTAGCAGTTCATCACACCCACCAAGAATGCACTCGCGAGGCTGTTCTTCCATGTACTGCTCCTCATCAGCCCAAGAGGCAATCCACCACACCACAAACTAGAGTAGGGTATTACACCACAACGGTGGTCCTTAACTAGTCTAAATCTTGTGTCTCTTGTGCTGTTCTGCTTAGTAGTTTAGGTCCTCGCGATTCGGTGAGGTACGAGACGGTGGAGGGTTGATCTCCGCATGCACCCCAAAGTGTTCGAACCTCAAGGGTCTGCTGAACCCGAACTGGCTATTTGGCGCGCTGTAGGTGCGCTGAATCGCCTTTCGTCGCCGCGCTTTTCCCGACCACCGCAACCATGTCTCGACGCCCATCGGGCTCAAGGCTGAGCGCCGAGCCGCTTCGCTTCCCATGTCGCCTGACAGCTCCTCGCTCGCGGGCGACTCGCTATTCCCGTCACCTGCCGCTAACGCCGCCACTGCCCGGCGGGAACGAGCAGCAAGCATCGCCCCTGTGCTCTCGGCGACCAGGGGAGGGGCCGCTGCTTCCTCGCCACCCGCCTGTCGCGCCGTTCTCCGCTGTCGCGCCCACCTGGCGGTTTCGCAGCGCCGCCTTCCACCGCCATGTCAAGACATTCGTCCGCTGGTCGGCGCCACCTCCACGCTGCAGGGGCTCCTCAGCCGGACGGAGTCGCCGGCCGGGCTGACCTTCGACTCAAGACCACCCCACCAACTCGCCGCTCGGTGCGCCCCCATGCTCGCACAGCCACCATCTGCCAGTTGCCGCCACCAGGCTCCTCATCAACGGCGGCGCCAGCCTCAACGCATTTCGCCGAGGCCTTCAACCTCCTCTCAGATACCCAGGGAGCGGCTGCAGCCCAGCCGCCTTTTTTCGGCGAGAGGAGGAGGGTCATCCAGCCCTTGGGGCAATCCGCTCCGGTGACCTTCGCACCTACGACAACTTCCGCACGGAATTGGTCGACTTCGACATCGCCCCATCGGCCTCCCTCTAATGCCATCCTTGGCTATCCAGCATTGGCCAAATTCATGGCCGCAACCCACCCGGGTACAACCTCATGAAGATGCTCGAGCAGCGGCGCCTCACCGTGCCTGGGACACTGAAGGCGCCATGAAGGCCAGTTCACCTCAAGACGGCGGTCACCAGTAGCCCGCCGATGCGAAGCCCCTAAGCCCAAGGGGGCTGCGCCACCAAGAAGAAGCAGTTGTTCACTCAAGACAAGGCGGAGACCAAGCAGATACTGCCGATGAGGACGGGTCCACAAACGCCACCTTCACCATAGGCGCCAACCTCGAGCCCGAACAGGAGGAAGCCCTTGTCAAGTTCCTCGCGCGTAACAAGAAGGTGTAATCGAGCCCAATCAGCTGGCGGGATTCCACGGGCGAATCGAGCACCACCTCAACGTGTGCCCCAACGCGCGCCCAAAGGAAGGAAGCGAGAAGGCAGTCCACCAAAAGCAGGCCTTCATCGTCAAGAGACCCGCAAGCTAGAAGCCGCGGGGTTATTCGCGAGGTCTCGACACCTCAGATTGGCTGGCCAACCCTGCAGTGGTGCCAAAGAAGGAGGAAAGGAGCGCATGTGTGTCGACTTCACCAACCTCAACAAGGCATGCCCACAGATCTGTTTCGCCCTCAAGATCGACCAGATCGCCGATTCCACCGCCGAGTGTGACCTGTTATGCTTCTTGTACGCCTTTTCCGGGTATCACCAAATCAAGATGGCGGTGGAAGACGTCGAAAAGACGGCCTTCCTAACCCCGCGTGGAGTGTACTGCTATACATGCATGCCATTCAGGTTGCGCAACGCGGGGGCAAGCTTCCAGCGGCTCATGCACATCACCTTGGGCCCACAACTCGGGAAGAATGTGGAGGCATACGTCGACGACATCGTGGTGAAGTCTCGCGAGGCCAAGACCTTGATACAAGACCTGGAAGAAACCTTCGCGAGCCTCAACGCAGTGAGCCTGCAACTCAACCCGTAGAAGTGTGTGTTTGGAGTTCCCGAGGCAAGCTCCGGGTTTCTCGTGTCCCACCGAGGCATCAAGGCCAACCTGTAAAAGGTCAAGGCAGGGAAGACATGAGCCCACCAAAGACCCTCGTGGAAATGCAGAAGCTCACGGGCGCCAGAACGGCGCTGGGCCGTTTCATGTCCCGATTGGGGAGCGGGCGCTGCCTTTCTTCCACCGATGAAGAAAAGGGCCCTTCGAGTGGATCAAGAGGCCGACAAAGCGCTTTCAAGACCTCAAGAGGTACCCGACCAGCCCTCCAAAGGATGGTGGCCTCACCTCAGAGCCCTTGGTACTCTACCTCGCCGCCACTCCCTACTCCGCTAGCACCGCCTGGTGGCAGTTAGGAGGAGCGCCGTGCCAAGACCACGGCAGCCACCCGAGCTAAGGCAAGACCAATCGAAGGAACTAGCGTAGCCAAGACCTCAATGGAAGAAGATCACCGTCACAAAGAAAGCGCACTAAGGGCGGGAGGCCTCCCATCCAAGCACCCAGCCTTCCGGAAGACGCCGCCAGACCGACGCCCTAACCTCGCCGAGCACCCGCTGTACTTCGCCGTAACCATGTTACGAGATTCGAGGGCACGGTACCCCATGCCGCAGGTTCCTCCCCGCATCACAGGTGGCTTCGCAAGTTGCGGCACTACTTCCTGTGGTCATCCAATCAAGGTTGTCTCGCATACCCCCGGAGAGGGTGCTCAGAGCCCCAACTCGGCCGGAAGGGTCGCCGAGTGGAACATTGAGCTGCAAGCATTCCAGCTTGAGTTCAAGACAACCAGAGTCATCAAGGGGCCGCTACTGCAGATTTCGTGGCTGAATGGACAGAAGCACCCTGCCTTAGGGCGGGCGAGATCGGTCCCTCTCCCGTGGAGCGGCGCCGTAAGGTTGGGTCATGTACTTGACGGAGCATTCTCCATACAGGTGCCGTGGCTGGGCAGTGCTCATATCCCCGCCAGACAAACTCTACTATGCCGCAGCTCTATTTCCAAAGATGGCGAGAAGGTCTCCAACAATATAGCAGAATACGAGGGGCTGAGAAGGGGTCCCAAGGCTGCCGCTGCCCTGGGGTGAAGGGCCTTACCATCAAGGGCGATTCGCAGCTCCTCGCCAATTTCTCCAACAAGGTGTATGAGCCAAGAGATGAACACATGGAGGCCTACTCATGGAGGTCCACAGGATGGAGAAACAGTTCTAGGGATTGAGCTGCAGCACGTGCCTCAAGGCACCAATCAGAGGCCGACGACATCGCCAAACGAGCCTCCAGGAGGTTACCCCAGGAGCCGGGCGCCTTGAGGAACGGCTCTTCAAGCCTCAGCCTGCCGCCAAGTATCAAGCACAAGACAGCTCGGGAGGAGCTCCTCACCACCTGCCTCGGGAGCCCCAACCTGTGGCCCGGCCTCAGAGCACGCCTAATTCTAACGATGGAACCTCAAGAGGAGTGCTGGATCACGGAGCTTAAGAGTTACTTAATGCGTGGGACTTTGCCGAGAAGGAGAAGGAGGCAGAGCGTGGCGCGGCAAGCCACGGATACAAAGATCATGGATGGAGAGCTCACCGAAACGCATCAATGACGATCCTCGCGCTGCATCACCAGGGAACAGGGGAAGGAATTGCTGGCAGATATACATGGCGGAGATTGTGGGCACCATTCATCGTCACGGACCCTTGTCGGCAAGGCGTTCCTGTGACGCCCCAAGACCGATGCTCCAGAAGACTTCCAGCTATTCCGAGCTTTGCCATGTGTTTTATTTGCTTATTGCATTGCATCACGTCATCATGCCATCATGCCATTCAATTTTTGCAACTCAACTAAATAAATTGTATGGATTTTTCGATCCATGTAAATCGAGGGAATCCACTTGTGACTTCTCTTTATAACATACCCTCCCGATATTTAGGGAGATATTATAAAATATTCCATTGTTTTGGAATCACCATAACCCACTTGCAAAATAAATCCCATGCCTTTTCTCGCCCGAGTTGACCTCAAAACCTTGCCAATATTATTTCATCATTTTCCGGAGCTCCACCGAAATCCTCAACATTTTTGGACCTTCCCAAACCTCACTTCCTATTCAAATCATTTGAATTTAATTCAAATGAGTTTGAATTTACATATTGCAATCTTGCCACTTCTATTTTTCTGTGGTCATGCTTATTTTTATGAGTCCGTAAAATTGTCCTCGCTCCCAAATTCTTTCCCTAACCCTCTTTTTTTGGTCTCTATAATTCTTTTCTCAAAAGGATATGAGGGAGAGAGAGCCCAAGATCGCCTCCCTGGCCTCCCAGCCTCCCGCCGCCCAAGGCCCAGCCCACCTAACCCTCCTAACCTAGCCCGACTCCTCCTCCGCACCCCATCTCTCCCTCGCTCCTCGCCACCGCCACCACACACACGACATCGCCAGGAGAGCCCTCTCCTCCCGATCCCCTGCCGCTTCCACCGCGCCAACCCTCCTCCTCATCTCCTCGCAACCTCTTCTTCCTCCCCACCAGCTGCTCGCTTCTTCCTCCTCCTGCATCGGGCGCCCCTGTCGCCTCAAGGCGCGGCGCCGCCGCCTCAACCTCCTCGCCGCCCATGGCCACGCCGGCTCAAGACCTCCGCCGCCTCGCCTCCCGCTGTTGCCCTCCTCCGCGCCTCGCCTCGCCACCCTCCGCTGCCAAGCGCCGCCTGTCCGGATTCGTCTGCCCTGCCATGGCCAAGCCTCCTGCTTCGAGCCAAGGCCGACGCCGGCCACTCGTCCATGCCGCCCATGGAGGCCTAAGCCGCCGACCTCGCCGGGCCTCCACCTCCGTCCCACGGCCGCATCCATGCTCTGGATCGAGAGGAGCTCGATCCCGAGCGATTTCTGCCCGAGCCACCACGACCACGTGCTGCCTCCTTCATGGTTGCCGTGGTTGCCGGTTTTTCATGCCTCGCCCCTGCTGTGGGTGCCTCACGAGCCCGATGTCCTCGCGAGCTGCTCGTCTGCTAAGGCTCCCTCCAAGACGAGCTGGCTGCCCTGCTGGCCTTGCTGCCTTTGTCGTGGCTAAGTCAACCTGCACGCCCGAGTCCATCTTTGGTTGCACACCAAGTCGGCCATACCTTGCTGCCTCCTGTACACTGTTGGTCAATAGTTGATGCACGCCAAGTACTTCGACTACAGCCGATGCCCAGAGGACACCGAGTACGACTACACTCGGTGATGCGTCAAGTTCCACTACCGTCGACCCCATGGACCGCCAAGTTCTCTACGATGACTCGATCGCCTTCAAACGTGTGTACAACTACCGCCGCCACGCGAACAACGACTTCCACTACGCCGCACGACTACTTCCCACGACGCACCCGTGAACGCTTCACTCCACTACGCCCGTGAACGCTCACGAGATGTACCACTACCGCCGCCCGTGAACGACTACTTCCCTCTCTTAACGCGAACTGTCCCGCTTGAACGCCCAAGGTATAACCCGAGACGACCGCGATGAGATGCCCTTGCATGTTTGAGATGTACGATATGTTTGCACCGTGTCCGAATTGTCCTTGCGATGCCCCTCTTTTGCCATGCTACCGTCCCGTGGGAACCCAGAATCCGGGATCACCCCACCATCTTGCATGTTGCGCTCATCCGCACGCTTCCTTTTGCACCGGTATCTCCGTGAGCTACCAGAACCGATATGTTGCCGTGGCACCATTTTCGGATATGTTGCCGTGGCATCATTTTCGGATATGTTGCCGTGGCACCATTTTCGTTTCGCCGCCGTGGCACCCTTTCGTTCCGCCATGGTGACCAAATGCTTCACAATGCTCTTGTCAACATTTTCATAAAATTGCTTAAAACTTGCAGATGTCATCCGCATCATGATAACAACATTTAAAAGTTTATAATTGCTGTTTGCATTATTTTGCATAATTGCCATGCTAAAATGATTTATTTCATAACTAAATAACCGTAGCTCGAATTTAAATAAATTATATATGTAAATGGGGTAGAAAATGCCTAGTTTAACATGGTGTACTTGTTTGGCATGTTTAACAACATTAAAATTGTGTTTAGGTAGAACAGTAGCAAATTCGAAATATGCATATGAGGATTTTTCCGAATTGTTGTTGTTGTTTCCGCCTCATGTAATCTTGCCTAAATAGTTAGTTTCATATGATTCACCCCTTGCCATGTTTAATAACATTTAATATTGTTGGGTAGCCTAAACAAGAGTGAACTAAATAATGTTGTGAAGTTTCATCAATATGCAATTCGCTGTATATTGAGCTCCACTTAACTTGTAGTTTTGTTTGTGCATATTGCCATGCCATGCTATTTAAACCGGACATGCATCATACTTGGTTGTGCATCATGCCATGTTTGTGCTTGTTGGTTTACCATGTTGTTTGCTTCTTTCCGATTTGCTTCTCTCGTTAGCTTCGGTTTCGCTCCGAGTCGTGAGGATTCGCTCGACCACGTCCGCTTGTCTTCTTCATGGACTCGTTCTTCTTCCTTATGGATTTCGCAAGATGACCATACCTCGAAATCACTTCTATCTTTGCTTGTTAGATGCTCGCCTTTTGCTATGCCTATGCTACGCTTGTTCATCACTTGCTTATCATGCCTCCCATATTGCCATGTCAAGCCCCTAACCATCCTTTCCTAGCAAACCGTTGTTTGGCTATGTTACCGCTTTGCTCAGCCCCTCTTATAGCGTTGTTAGTTGCAGTTGAAGATGAAGTTTGTTCCTTGTTGGAACATGGAGATGTTGTTCCTTGTTGGAACATGTTTACTTGTTGGGATATCACAATATATCTTATTTAATTAATGCATCTATATACTTGGTAAAGGGTGGAAGGCTCGGCCTTATGCCTGGTGTTTTGTTCCACTCTTGCCGCCTCTAGTTTCCGCCATACCGGTGTTATGTTCCCGGATTTTGCGTTCCTTACACGGTTGGGTGATTTATGGGACCCCCATGACAGTTCGCTTTGAATAAGACTCCTAAAGCAAGGCCCAACCTTGGTTTTACCATTTGCCACCTAACCCTTTTTTCCCTTGGGTTCTGCAGACTCAAGGGTCATCTTTATTTTACCCCCCGGGCCAGTGCTCCTCCGAGTGTTGGTCAAAACTAGAGCACCGTGCGGGACCATTCCTTGGCAACTTGGAATACGTCGGTACCTGTACGCTTCGCTTATCCGGTGTGCCCTGAGAACGAGATATGTGCAGCTCCTATCAGGATTTGTCGGCACATTCGGGCGGCTTTGCTGGTCTTGTTTTATTGTCGTCGAAATGTCTTGTAGTCCGGATTCCGAGACTGATCGGGTTTTCCCAGAGAAGGAATATCCTTCGCTGACCGTGAGAGCTTATAATGGGCTGTTGGGACACCCCGCAGGTATTATCTTCAAAGCCGTGCTGCCAAGTTATGAGGCAGATGGGAATTTGTTAATGTCCGTTGTAGAAAACCCGGTTGACCTTAATTAAAATACATCAACCGCGGTGTAACCGTGATGGTCTCTTCTCGGCGGAGTCCGGAATTGAACACGGTGTTGGAGTTATGTTTGACGTAAGTACTTTCAGGATCACTTCTTGATCATAGTTGTTCGACCGTGCCTTGCTTCTCTTCTCGCTCTCTTTTGCGTATGGTAGCCACCATATATGCTAGTTGCTTGCTGCAGCTCCACCTCACCACCTTCTCCTACCCATAAGCTTAAATAGTCTTGATCTCGGGGGTGTGAGATTGCTGAGTCCCCGTGACTCACAGATACTTCCAAAACCAGTTTGCAGGTGCCGATGAAACCGTGCAGGTGACGCATCCGAGCTCAAGGAGGAGCTCGATGAAGATCTTGTTTATTGTGTTGTTTCGCTTCAGCTTGATCAAGAGTGGAGCCAGCTTGGGACGATCGGGATCTGTAGCATTTGGGGTAGTCTTCTTATATTTTGGTTCCGTAGTCGGACCTTGATTGTATCTGTATGATGTAATGTTTTACTCATGTATTGTGTGAAGTGGCGATTGTAAGCCAACTATGTATCTCTTTCCTTATGTATTACATGGGTTGTGTGAAGATTACCTCACTTATGACATTGCTTTCAATGCGGTTATGCCTCTAAGTCGTGCTTCGACACGTGGGAGATATAGCCGCATCGAGGGCGCTATGTTGGTAATCGAGCCATCCCCGACTTAGGAGCCCCCGCTTGATTGAATCGCTGACTTTGTTGAGTCTAGAACAAAATGTTTTGAGTCTTAGGATTATATATATCGGAGAGTAGGATTCTTTTACTCCTCACCCTTCTTCGCGCTCTGGTGAGGCATCCCGACGAGAGTTTTGACTCTTCTCTCCTCAAATTTCACTAAAAAAAATTTAGGATCACGCGAGTATCTTGGAATCGTGCCGATGGTTTTGTGACGAGAACATTGTTCTTGGTGCCTCCTGACATTTAGGGGTTGTGGCAGTGTCCCGGGGAGTTGAGCTCCAAGGTGTTGTCGTCACAATTTTATCGTTGCAGTTCTGGAATACCTGAGCTTTGCCGACATCGAAATATCTTTTGTGCAGTTTTTGGCGAGATAACCTCGATAACCCAAGATCGGGCGAGCTCGAGAGTATTGCCATGACTCAGATAACGGATGCTTTTCAAGGTCGAGGTAAACGATTTCAAGGTTTCTTGGTTATGTGTTGAAGGATGGATACAGCTGGATCTAGGTATTGTTAGTTTGGGTGATATATTTTGTGTCCCTCAGATCCCCAACACCGATTGCATAACCGTAAAGTTTCGGGAGTTTATAGGTGGGAATTCAAGTATCTCGTAGGATATCTTTCCAACACACACATGATACGATATGGGATCTATCATATGTATTTGTTCCGGCTTATTCCGCAAGCCAAATCTTTTGTTTTTGTTTTGAGTTGTGGTATTCAAGTTGCTTCAATGTCAAGTGTTGATTCCATACCTTTCCTAAACGGTGTTATCATATTGCTCTGTGAATACTAATCCTTCTTGATCACTGAGCTTGTCATGTCAATTCTTTTCTCAACCGGCGTGCTTCTCTTCAAGTAAATCCGATCATTGCAACATTCGCAAGATCAATTCTAAGCTTTTTCTCAACGGTGTTCGTTTCATCCGACCCAAGTTGTTTTTTTTTCCCACCCTCCCACCCCTTTTTCTTCAAGGACTCAGATTTCTTAATCAAGCATCCATTTTACTGCTGTGAAGTTTCTTAATTCTTTTCCTTTATTGTTTTATCCGGTGATTTCTCATGAAGACGCTAAGGAAGCTTCAACCTTATCGTTGTTCCATTCTAATTTTCTTCTCCGGTGGATTCAATTCAAGCTTTGTCGATCATATCATTTTCCCCGTTTCAAATGTTTTCCCATGCCAGTGTATCTCCTAATCATTCACTTCTCGCTATTCATTTTGTTGGGAGTGATGAAGATATCTTAGAAGATTCGTGTTCCCATTCTTAATCCGTTCAAGTTATTTCGAGATTGTTATCTCATTCAAGCCATTCAATTCAACCGGTGCAATCTCTCTTTTCAAACAATCGTTCAACGGTGGTTCCTTTGAGTGGGCCCTAACCCACATGTCTTTTCCCAGGATCTTACCTGACTCTTCTAATTTTTTCCGGAGCTTCTAAAAATTCTTTTCTAAGTTTGACGTAAGAATGAATTTTCATCAGTCAAGGCTTTCTCCAAGATCTTTCAAATTCTTTTCATCTTTGGTTCAACCTTTCTAATTTTCATTCCGGAGTGCCTCAATAATTCATGGTGGTGTTTCTCGTCGTCATTCTCAACATTTGAAGACTGAAGAAGAGTTTCTCTTTAATCTTGCTCCATTCTCTTCAAGATTCATGGTTCTAGCTTGATGCCATTCTCTCATAATTATTTTCGATTGTGAGAATTCTTTTAACCCACCCGGAGCATTTCAGGAGTCTTTTCAGTTTGATTCTCCAGAGCCATCATCTTAGAATTATTCATTCTCAACATCTCACTCTCCAAATCTTACCGTGCATCATTCAAGTATTCTCCAATCAGCTCGCCATCTATTCGCTCACTTGTATCTAAATCCCTCAAATATCTTCATTCGCTTTCCAATTCTTCCCGTGAATTGTGCCTTTGCTACTTTCATTTTCAATTTTATGGTGGTTCGCTCAAGGTTTCACTTCCTTCATTATCATATCAATTCATTTGTTGTTTCCAAATCCCACCTGTGGTTCCATCAATACCTTCTCAAGTTTGCGCTTATATCTCTATCGGTAATCATTTTTTTCAATGAGAATAAGTAGTATGCAAAATCCATTGCTTGCCATCAATTTAATTGGTGAAGGATGAGCATAATGTAATTCTTATTCTTGTTTCATCTAGTAAATTCAATTCCTTATTCCGGAGGTTCGTCAAAATTCTTGATTTCATTTGTTCATCTTTCTTTCCGGAGTTCCAAGTTTTCTCGGTTATATCATTTCAAAGCTTTATCTTATCATTGCAAGGCTTCACCTTGTGTTTTCAACTTTTTTTTCTTCTCATCATCCTTTTATTTACCGGAGTTCTTCATGGAGGCTCTACATGGTGCTTCGTCAAGGATTCTTTTCATTCTTCAATTGTTCATCAAGATTTCTCTCAGAGTTAAGATCCACCAAGCTATACTCTAAAATAAACATGGTGTTCAACACATGTTTTGTTTTGAGGAGTTCAAGTATTCTTCATCTTGCATTCCGAAGTGCAATTCTTTCTACCTTATCTCTTGAGATGGTGTTATGTCATTCTTGACAATTTTCCTTCATGCTTCATGATTCACATGTTGTCAAGAATGAGGTATTTTAAATCCATCAATCACTTCATTGGAGTTATCTTGGGTTATATTTCACCTAAAGCTTCCCCTAAGGGAATTTGCTATTATGGTGCTTATCAATGATCCAAGTTTTCTCCTATTCTCTTGGTGAAAGCAGTTTTCATCTCTTCGTTGATCTCAAGCAAGCAATTGTTTTCGTTAGTGGCAGAATTTCACCTCATAATTTTGAGTTGTTTCCATAAGCCCACTACAAGTTTATTCTTTTCATTGTTGATTTTTCAACAACTACGTCCTAGCCTTCCTCGTAAGGATGTTTCTTTCAAACTCATTTGTGGTAGAAGTTGTCATTTTCTTCTCCATTCCTTTATTCCAATGATCTATCTTCAATTTTTCTTCCGGAGACATTGTGATGTTGCTCTCTTCGACCCATCATCTTCTTTTGTCAAGACCATGTCCTTTTCCTTGCTTATCGATTTAACCGGAGTGTTGTGTCTATCGTTCCTCTTATAACCGGAGTCTCATCCAGGTGATTTCATTTTGCCAAGTTCATGATTCTAATTCCTTCCATTTTCAGTCGAAGTGCTACCCAAATTATATCATTCTTAATCCTACTCTATCTTGTTTTAACAGGAGTGGCTTCAAAATCTATCTTGTCCCCCAGCTCTTGGTTCTCATCATGTTCTTTGTTCTTCTCTGCTAATGCAGTGTTTGCAATTTCGTTCAACTCTATTGTGTCATTCTTTCAAGTTTTCAACCTCTCGAGGTTCATTGGTTTCACTCGTTTGTCAAAGAAGCAACTTAGTTTTACCTCTTTCTTCTTTCTTTTTCTATCCGGTGCCATCCTAGATCTCGGGACGAGATCCTCTCGTAGTGGTGGAGTGTTGTGACGCCCCGAGACCGATGCTCCAGAAGACTTCCAGCTATTCCGAGCTTTGCCATGTGTTTTATTTGCTTATTGCATTGCATCACGTCATCATGCCATCATGCCATTCAATTTTTGCAACTCAACTAAATAAATTGTATGGATTTTTCGATCCATGTAAATCGAGGGAATCCACTTGTGACTTCTCTTTATAACATACCCTCCCGATATTTAGGGAGATATTATAAAATATACCATTGTTTTGGAATCACCATAACCCACTTGCAAAATAAATCCCATGCCTTTTCTGCTCCGAGTTGACCTCAAAACCTTGCCAATATTATTTCATCATTTTCCGGAGCTCCACCGAAATCCTCAACATTTTTGGACCTTCCCAAACCTCACTTCCTATTCAAATCATTTGAATTTAATTCAAATGAGTTTGAATTTACATATTGCAATCTTGCCACTTCTATTTTTCTGTGGTCATGCTTATTTTTATGAGTCCAGAAAAATTGTCCTCGTTCCCAAATTCTTTCCCTAACCCTCTCTTTTTTTTGTCTCTCTATAATTCTTTTCTGCTAAAGGATATGAGGGAGAGAGAGCCGAGCCATGCATCCTGGGCCTCCCAGCCTCCCGCGTCGGCCCAAGGCCCAGCCCACCTAACCCTCCTAACCTAGCCCGACTCCCTCCTCCGCACCCCATCTCTCCCTCGTTCCTCGCCACGCCACCACACACGACATCGCTGGGAGAGCCCCGCCCTCCCGATCCCTCGTCAGCCTCCACCGCGCCTCAACCTCCTCCCTCATCTCCTCGCAGCCTCTCTTCCTCCCAGCCTTGCTCGCCTCTTCCTCCTCCTCTGATCGGCGCCCCTGTCGCCTCTGCGACGAGCGCCGCCCTCAACCTCCTCGCTGCCGCCCATGGCCACGCCGCCTCCGCACTCTCCGCTGCATCGGCCTCCCGCGTTGCCCTGCTCCGCGCCCGCCAAGGCTACCTCCGCTGCAAGCGCCGCCTGTCCGGATTCGTCTGCCCTGCCATGGCCGCCCCCTCGCTTCGAGCCAAGGCCGACACCGCCACTCGCCCATGCCGCCTATGGAGGCCTGCTGCCGACCTCGCCGGGCCTCCACCTCCGCCCCACGGCCGCATCCATGCTCGATCAAGAGGAGCTCGATCCCGAAGCGATTTCTGCCCGAGCCACCACGACCACGTGCTGCCTCCTTCATGGTTGCTGTGTTGCCGGTTTTCATGCCTCGCCCTGCTGCCAGGTGCCTCGCGAGCCGGCGATGTCCTCGCGAGCTGCTCTGTCTGTTAGGGCTCCTCCAAGACGAGTTGGCTGCCCTGCTGGCCTTGCTGCCTTTGTCGTGGCTAAGTCAACCTGCACGCCTGAGTCCATCTTTGGTTGCACACCAAGTCGGCCATGCCTTGCTGCCTCCTCGTACATCGTTGGTCAACAGCTGATGCACGCCAAGTACTTCGACTACAGCCGATGCCCCGAGGACACCGAGTACGACTACACTCGGTGATGCGTCAAGTTCCACTACCGTCGACCCCATGGACCGCCAAGTTCCTCTACAGATGACTCGATCGTCTTCAAACGTGTGTACAACTACCGTCACCATGTGAACAACGACTTCCACTACGCCGTGTACGACTACTTCCCACGACGACCCGTGAACGTCTACCTCCGCTATGGCCCGTGAACGTCTACGAGATGTACCACTACCGTCGGCCCGTGAACGACTACTTCCCTCTACGAAACGCGAACTGTCCCATTTGAACGCTCCGAAGGTATAACCCGAGACGACCGCAATGAGATGCCCTTGCATGTTTGAGATGTACGATATGTTTGCACCGCGTCCGAATTGTCCTTGCGATGCCCCTCTTTTGCCATGCTACCGTCCCGTGGGAACCCGGAATCCGGGATCACCCCACCATCTTGCATGTTGCGCTCATCCGCACGCTTCCTTTTGCACCGGTATCTCCATGAGCTACCAGAACCGATATGTTGCCGTGGCACCATTTTCGGATATGTTGCCGTGGCATCATTTTCGGATATGTTGCCGTGGCACCATTTTCGTTTCGCCGCCGTGGCACCCTTTCGTTCCGCCATGGTGACCAAATGCTTCATAATGCTCTTGTCAACATTTTCATAAAATTGCTTAAAACTTGCACATGTCATCTGCATCATGATAACAACATTTAAAAGTTTATAATTGCTGTTTGCATTATTTTGCATAATTGCCATGCTAAAATGATTTATTTCATAACTAAATAACCGTAGCTCGAATTTAAATAAATTATATATGTAAATGGGGTAGAAAAATGCCTAGTTTAACATGGTGTACTTGTTTGGCATGTTTAACAACATTAAAATTGTGTTTAGGGCAGAACAGTAGCAAATTCGAAATATGCATATGAGGATTTTTCCGAATTGTTGTTGTTGTTTCCGCCTCATTTAATCTTGCCTAAATAGTTAGTTTCATATGCTTCACCCCTTGCCATGTTTAATAACATTTAATATTGTTGGGTAGCCTAAACAATAGTGAACTAAATAATGTTGTGAAGTTTCATCAATATGCAATTGCTGCATATTGAGCTCCACTTAACTTGTAGTTTTGTTTGTGCATATTGCCATGCCATGCTATTTAAACCGACATGCATCATACTTGGTTGTGCATCATGCCATGTTTGTGCTTGTTGGTTTACCATGTTGTTTGCTTCTTTCCGGTTTGCTTCTCTCGTTAGCTTCGCTTTCGCTCCGAGTCGTGAGGATTCGCTCGACTACGTCCGCTTGTCTTCTTCATGGACTCGTTTTCTCCTTGCGGATTTCGGCAAGATGACCATACCTCAAATCACTTCTATCCTTGCTTGTTAGATGCTCGCTCTTTTGCTATGCCTATGCTATGTTGCCTATCACTTGCTTATCATGCCTCCCATATTGCCATGTCAAGCCCCTAACCATCCTTTCCTAGCAAACCGTTGTTTGGCTATGTTACCGCTTGCTCAGCCCTCTTATAGCGTTGTTAGTTGCAGGTGAAGATGAAGTTTGTTCCTTGTTGAACATGGAGATGTTGTTCCTTGTTGGAACATGTTTACTTGTTGGGATATCACAATATATCTTATTTAATTAATGCATCTATATACTTGGTAAAGGGTGGAAGGCTCGACCTTATGCCTGGTGTTTTGTTCCACTCTTGCCGCCCTAGTTTCCGCCATACCGGTGTTATGTTCCCGGATTTTATGCTCCTTACACGGTTGGGTGATTTATGGGACCCCTTGACAGTTCGCTTTGAATAAGACTCCTCCAAAGAAGGACCAACCTTGGTTTTACCATTTGCCACCTAAGCCTTTTTCCCTTGGGTTCTGCAGACTCAAGGGTCATCTTTATTTTACCCCGGCCGGTGCTCCTCCGAGTGTTGGTCCAAACTAGAGCACCGTATGGGACCATTCCTTGGCAACTTGGATTACGTCGGTACCAGACGCTTCGCTTATCCGGTGTGCCTCGAGAACGAGATATGTGCAGCTCCTATCGGATTTGTGGCACATTCGGGTGGCTTTGCTGGTCTTGTTTTATTGTCTGTCGAAATGTCTTGTAGTCCGGGATTCCGAGACTAATCGGTTTTCCCGTAGAAGGAATATCCTTCGTTAACCGTGAGAGCTTATAATGGGCTGTTGGGACACCCTGCAGGTATTATCTTTCAAAGCCGTGCCCGCGGTTATGAGGCGATGGGAATTTGTTAATGTCCGTTGTAGAAAACCCGGTTGACCTTAATTAAAATACATCAACGCGCGTGTAACCGTGATGGTCTCTTCTCGGCGGAGTCCGGGAATTGAACACGTGTTGGAGTTATGTTTGACGAAGTACTTTCAGGATCACTTCTTGATCATAGTTGTTCGACCGCGCCTTGCTTCTCTTCTCGCTCTCTTTTGTGTATGGTAGCCACCATATATGCTAGTTGCTTGCTGCAGCTCCACCTCACCACCTTCTCCTACCCATAAGCTTAAATAGTCTTGATCTCGGGGTGAGATTGCTGAGTCCCCGTGACTCACGATACTTCCAAAACTAGTTTGCAGTGCCGATGAAACCGCAGGTGACGATCCGAGCTCAAGGAGGAGCTCGATGAAGATCTTGTTTATTGTGTTGTTTCGCTTCAGTTGATCAAGAGTGGAGCCCAGCTTGGGACGGTCGGGGATCTGTGTAGCATTTGGGGTAGTCTTCTTATATTTTGGTTCCGTAGTCGGACCTTGATTGTATCTGTATGATGTAATGTTTTACTCATGTATTGTGTGAAGTGGCGATTGTAAGCCAACTATGTATCTCTTTCCTTATGTATTACATGGGTTGTGTGAAGATTACCTCACTTGCGACATTGCTTTCAATGCGGTTATGCTCTAAGTCGTGCTTCGACACGGGGAGATATAGCCGCATCAAGGGCGCATAGTTCATAGCGTTTCTATTGGCCCACCGCGCCAATGACGCTATCGAACTCGTGAAGGCTTGCGAGGCTTGCCAATTCCATGCCAAGCAGATCCACTAGCCAGCAGGAGGTCTGCAAACCATCCCCCTCACTTGGCCATTCACGGTTTGGGGGCTGGACATTCTGGGCCCTTTTCCTTGGGCGCCAGGGGGCTATCGCTACCTCTACGTCGCCGTGGACAAATTCACCAAGTGGGCCAAAGTCGAGGCTGTCCGCGCCATCCCCGCTGGTTCTGCGGTCAAGTTCATCAAGGGCATCGTGAGCGGGTTCGGAGTGCCGAACCGCATCATCACCGACAACGGTTCGCAGTTCACCAGTAACCTTTTTAAAATGTACTGCGCTAACCTTGGGACGCATATATGCTACGCTTCGGTGGCGCACCCCCGCAGCAATGGACAGGCCGAGCGGGCCAATGCAGAGGTCCTGAGAGGCCTCACCACCAGGAAGTTCAAGAAGAAACTGGAAGCCTGCGGCAGAGGCTGGTACGACGAGCTTCCATCCGTGTTCTGGTCCATCCGCACAACCGCAACCAAGCCAACCGGAGAGACCCCTTCTTCCGGTCTACGGAGCCAAGCGGTCCTCCTCACGAGGTCAAGCGCCGATCCACAGGGTCCCGGCGCTCGGCGAAACGCTGCAGACGCCATGCGGGATGACCTTGTGTTGGGGAGGAGCGCCGAGAAGCTGCGCCATGAGCGGCGAGGTACCAGCAGGCACTCCGCGATACCACTGCAGCAAAGATCCGCCCTGTAACTCTCGAGGTAGGGGACCTCGTGTTCGACGGGTCCTCTCCGGGAGGGACTGCATAAGCTCTCTCCCATGTGGGAGGGCCCATTCAAGGTTGTTCATGTTTCTGTGCCCGCCCGCGCGCTTGGAGACTCAAGAGGAGTACCTATACAGAACGCGTGGAACATCCAGCACCTCCGGAGGTTTTACCTCTAAAAGGCCCAGAGCCTGTGAAGAAGGCAAATGCCTGTGAAGCTCATCTTTTTGGAAAAGGCCCAGAGCCTGTGAAGAATGCAAATGCCTGTGAAGCTCATCTTTTTGGAAAAGGCCCAGAGCCTGTGAAGAAGGCAAATGCCTGTGAAGCTCATCTCTTTGGAAAAGGCCCAGAGCCTGTGAAGAAGGCAAATGCCTGTGAAGCTCATCTTTTGGAAAAGGCCCAGAGCCTCATGAAGAAGGCAAATGCCTGTGAAGCTCATCTTTTGGAAAAGGCCCAGAGCTCGTGAAGAAGGCAAATGCTGTGAAGTTCATCTTTTGGAAAAGGCCCGAGCTCGTGAAGAAGGCGAACGCCTGTGAAGCTGCTGCGTCGAAAGGCCCGGAGCCTGTGAAGAGGGCAACGCCCGTGAAGCTTGCTTCCTGTAAGAAAGGCCCGGAGCTGTGAAGAAGGCGAACGCCTGTGAAGCTCGCCGCCTGTGACACTCTCACGTAATAATGAGTTGGGGCTGTACACGCCTGAGTCTCGTGAGTGCCGGCCTCAGCCCCGGGCTCCCTCCCACGCCCAAAGGCAGCACTTAGCTCCGTCTTTGGTGAGAAGACGTCGAAGACTAGACTAGGTGCCGGACGCGGCTTTTTCATTTGCTTTCTGTAGTTGACTAGTTATTCCCATTTGGAGTTTTTATCGAAACTATTGCCCCTTTGTGGTCCGTGGTTCTTCAATCTTTTTCACTCTCCTGCCTCGATTTCTTTTGCGCGGGGACTCGTGAGGCGGAAGCCTCGGGAGCTCCCGCGAGCGTTCCTGCCCCTATCGCTCAAGTTTTCACGGCCCTGGTCCACAGCTGGAGCACCCCTCCTGACCATGCCTCACGGGAAGCACAACGCGAACACGGGGCCTGGATCGGTCGCCCCCGCGGCCACGGCTGGGATTCACTCACGAGTGGGCGCACTGCAGAAGGGAACAGTATCAGGATAACAAAAGTAGTACAATAATTAACGGAGTTGACCTAAACGCACCCCCACGGGGCCATACGTTGTTCCCTTTTTACGCAGGAGAAAAGAAAGGAAAAGGATGTAAGCAGGTGAAGCACGCCTGCGCCGCTCTCTTGAAGGCCCGAGCCGCCTCCGAGCTCAGCGGAGTCCCTCTCGCTTCACCGGGCGTGGCGGCAAGCGGACCCGCTGCCCCCCAAGCAGGTGCGGCGTGGGGGCTGGCCGCGCACTGGAAGAATCACCACCAAGAAGAGCTGGTGAAGCGTGAGGAGTCGCGGCATCGCCGCCGCCACAGGCTGCCCTCTCCGCCCACGCCGGGGCTGAGTCTCGGCCGCGGTCGCCGCCTTCAAGGCAGCACCTCATGCGGCGGCCGTTTTCCCCAACACCTCACGTAGAGGGTGGCGCCGCCATCGCATTTGAAGTGCAGGGAGCACCGGCGGCGGAGACCACGCGCGCGGCGAACGCTCCGCCACCAAGGCCAGAACAGGTTCCTCGCAGCCGAGACCTCCAGAGAAGCCCACGGCCCGGCCACAAGAACCATCTGCCTCGAGCCGAGGCCACTCAGGCGCCATCCGGGAGCTCACCAGAGGAAGACGGAGCTGAAGCCGACGCCGGACGGCTCCTCCGCCTCACCATGAACTCCGCAGTGCTTGGCGGCATGGAGGCGCGGCCTCGGAGGACGCCAGCGGTCGGGCACGCCCGACCATGGCCAGCCGCCGTCGCCATGCCGAGAGCCTCCCCACGACCGCTGGGACCGCCGAGGAGGCCACGGGTGCTTGCGAGGGCGACCTCGACCACGCTTAGGCGGAGGAGAGGAAGACTCGACCTGACGGCCCTTCCCCTTCTCTGCGGTCGAGAACTTCCTTGGTGGACCATGGAGAAGAAGGAGAGACAAGAAAGGATAGACTGGAAGGGCGCGCGCCATTCCGTACTTATTGCCAGCGAAGGCCAACCGTTGGCCTCCACGATCACCGGTAATCATGAACAACTCTGCATGCAGGGACATGTCGGATCCGGGCGGTTACCGAGGCATCGTGGGAAGCAAAGATCGACACGCCCAATCAACCGCCACATCGCCGCCTAAGGCCGCAGGCTGTTAGGGCCCGCGACGCTCAGACTTGCCCTTTCGCCTCTACTCGCCAAGTTCGGGCGCGCCAGGGGCCTGGGCTACTGCCGGCGTTTTGGAACGGGGTCCCCAGACTTGCTCGCTGCGCTCTGCGGCGTGGCTCAAAGGAGGCCCAGGACGACCCATCTTCATCAACGCAAGCTCAAGACCCTCGCGAGGGGCCAAGCCTTGCGGGGCGGACGACGAGGAGCTTCCTTAGGCACAGCCTCGTCAGGCTGGCTCATGAGGAGGCGGAGAGCTCAAGGCAGGGTACCTCGCAAGGTGCCCATGACGCAAGCCATGACGACCAAGGGCGCCAGTCGGGCGCCAGCCCGCGCAGCTTCATCCTTTCCCCTTTGGTGCAAAGGGAGCAAGCACAGGCGAGAGCATCAAGCAAAGGCATCCGTTTCGGTGCAACAAGACCAAGACCAGCCCAAACGGCTGGAAGGGAGTCATCGTGGAGCCCAAGAAGGCGTCATCACCAGAGCCTTTGGCAGGCGAGGACCAACTTTAGTCAGGATAAGTGTACCCGATGTTCCCCTTCAAAATGGCCAATTGTTGGCGCCCTTCCCGCTCAATATTTAGGAAGAGGCCCAGGGCCTTCGCCTATAAATAGGAGTAGCCACGCTCAGAGTAGAGGGATCGGAGGGAAGGAAGACGATCGGCCCCCCGGTATGAGATCGGAATCCTCACCAAGGAACCAGTAGCTAGAGCAACTGAACACCACCTAGCAGTTCATTACACCCACCAAGAACAGACCCTCGCGAGGCTGTTCTTCCCTGTACTGTTCCTCATCAGCCCAAGAGGCAATCCACCACACCACAAACTAGAGTAGGGCATTACACCACAACGGTGGCCCGAACTAGTATAAATCTTGTGTCTCTTGTGTTGTTCTGTTTAGTAGTTTAGGTCCCTGCGATTCGGCGAGGTACGAGACGGTGGAGGGTTGGATCTCCGCGCGCAACCTAGTGTTCGAACCTCAAGGGTCTGCCGGAACCCGAAATCCGACAGCTGCGCTGGCAGAGTAGGGGTGGATGCAAGGTAGAGCACCAGGGGCTCTTGGGGGCGCGGAGCCACCATTACCGGAGGGCTGGTTAAGTACCTTTTGAGATCTTGGAACGCCTTGTCGGCCTCTTCAGTCCATTCAAAGGGGCCCCTTTTCTTCATTAGCTTGAAGAAGGGTAGCGCTCGTTCCCCCAACTTGGAGATGAAGCATCCTAGTGCGGTCACGCGCCCAGTCAGCTTCTGCGTTTCTCTGAGGGTCTTCGGGGGCTCATGTCGTCGACTGCCTGGACCTTTTTTGGGTTAGCCTCGATGCCCTGATGGGACACGAGGAAGCCCAAGAGCTTGCCCGAGGGGACCCCAAATACACACTTCTCCGGGTTGAGCCACAGGTTCACTGCATTGAGGCTCGTGAAGGTTTCCTCCAGGTCTTGTATCAGGGTTTTGGCCTCCCGAGACTTCACCACAATGTCATCGACGTAAGCCTCAACATTCTTCCTGAGCTGCGGACCCAAGGTGATGTGCATCAGCCGCTGAAAGGTCGCTCCTGAGTTGCGCAGCCCGAACGGCATGCATGTGTAGCAGTACACTCCACACGGGGTCAGGAAAGCCGTTTTTTCCACGTCTTCTACCGCCATCTTGATCTGGTGATAGCCAGAGATGGCATCCAGGAAACATAACAGGTCGCACTAGGCGGTGGAATCGACGATCTAATCGATACGAGGGAGCGGGAATGGATCCTGCGGGCAGGCTTTGTTGAAGTTGGTGAAGTCGACACACATGCATTCCTTCCCCCCTTTCTTTGGCACGACAGCCGGGTTAGCCAACCAATCTGTGTATCGGACCTCGCGAATGACCCCTGCCGCTTCTAGCTTGCGGGTCTCTTGGACGATGAAAGCCTGCTTTTCAGTGGACTGTCGTCTCGCTTTCTGCTTCACGGGGCGTACGTTGGGGCACACGTTGAGGTGGTGCTCGATTACGCCTCTTGGGATCTGTGGGAGATATAACTATTTGTGTAAGCTGCCCAGGAGGGACCGGGTTACACAAAGAAGATACACCAGAAAGAAGCCCAAGACCAAGCATGAAGATGGCGGTTCAATAAAGGGCCTAAGGCCCACAGGCTACTTAAGGCCGTTGTAGTAAACCGCCACAATGGCATGACTTGTATCATAAGGTAGATTTAACTAGTCACCGAGCCGGATACTGTCTATAAGCCAGCTGGGACTCTGTAAGCCGCAGGGCGTCAACCAGTGTATATAAGGGGACGACCTGCTGGCGGCTTAGGGCAAGAAATAACCCATCGAGAGCCGGGCATAGCGTATTCCGCTCCCTGGTCATCGAAACATCAAGCAATACCAACCCAACTAGACGTAGGCTTTCCTTCTCCGCAAGGGGCCGAACTAGTATAAACCTCTTGTGTCCTTTGTCCCGATTAACCCCTTTAAGCTTCCTAGTTGCGATGGCTCCACGACTAAGTCCTTGCACGAGGACATCTGCCGTGACAATTCCACGACAGTTGGCGCCCACCGTGGGGCCAGCAAACGGTGGATTTGAGTTCTTGAAGGGCAGCTTCAAGCGCCAAGGGATACGAGGGGCGGATGACCAAGAGTCGCCGCGCAAGATCTACATCGACAACGAAGGTCGGGGCCCCGAGGCCGACTCAATTGAGTACGGGTACCGTGTCCCCTTTGGCGGAATCCACGTCTTCATCGGCCGGATTGGTGAGCCGGGCCCTGAGTCGGACAACTGCACCAACCTCGTCGAGACGGCTCAGCGTGCGAGACCCGCTCGAGTTCAACCCGTCATGAAGCATGCCTTCGTGTGCTGTGTCCATGGAGAAGAACTTCCTGAAGGATCTAAAGATGGTGGAGAGACGACCGTCCCATCGGATGATGATTCGTCCGCCGGTTCAATAGATTTTTTGTATCAGGTCCAAGAGGGCATGCTTGGGGGCTGTTCTGACGACTCTAGCATTCCGGATTTCTATGAGCCGCCGAGCTGGGCAGGAGTCTTCATGGCTGGTACTCAACCCAGTCAAAACTCGACGGTACAACAGAATAACATCCGGTCGAGCGGCGGGGCAGGAGGCCCCGTCGCCCGCCGACTCAAAGCCGATGGATCTCATGGATAAGTTGACGGCCCTGCTAACCACCACGGTTATTCCTGCAAATCAAGATGAGCATAACACAGAGGTGGCAAAGGTGCGTGAGGAGATAGCCCTGGCCAAGGAGGCCTTGGCAGCTGAGGACACCAGGTTAGCTACGGAGCAGGCGGCTTTGGACGCAGTGGCACAGCGACTCCAGTCAGAAGCTTTCCAGCTTAATATGAGTCTGAACGCATCCAATGAGGTCATGAGAAGGAGACATCAGAAAACCCAGTCCCATCTGCCTTCGGTTTACGATCCTCGAAATCTTTTCACGACACCCAGAGCTGGTCCTAGCAACCTGCCCGAAGCCAATCAGTTTATGACACCCAGAGCTGGAGGACCGGTTCAGCCCCGAGAGATGGCACCTCCTCACAGGAGTATGGCCCCGCCCCGATACATACCAATACCACCGGGTCACTTCTCCAACCCCATGGAGAACTTGATAGCAGCATCGGCGCGTCTGGTGGCTCTTCCAGTGGACGGTGATGACCCGACGGCGGTGGAAACCCGGAGGGTCAGAGATCTTATTCAGACGGCCTTGGCGCAGCAGGAGACCTATTCTTACAGCAGGAACATGATTCATTCAACTCCTCCGCCTTGGCTAGCACCTCGTCAAAACCGGAGCCCGAAGTTACAGCAGGCATATGGAGTCGGCTTTTATCAAGCAACGCCCAACATCGTAACCAGCCTGGTGGCTATAACCCGGTGCAGGACCGAATACGTCAGGAGGACAAACGGGCGGCTCAGTTAGCGGCTCAGCAGGCGGCATATGAAGGTCTCCTAGAGTATCCGACGACTTCTGTTGGAGCAGGAGGGCCACTAGAACCGTGGTGTCCCTTGTTTGGTGCCGCTCATGGGATGTACGTCTGCCCAAGGATTTCAAGGGGCCTCGAAAGGTGCCGAATTACACGGCCGACTTACAGCCTGGGGCATGGATCGAAAGTTACGAGATGGCCATGGAGCTATTGGAGGTCAGCGACGCAGCAATGGCTAAGTATTTCACCATGATGTTAGATGGAACGGCCCGGTCTTGGTTAAAAGGTTTGCCTCCCAATTCCATCAGTTCGTGGGCAGAGCTAATGGCCCAGTTTATCCAGAACTTCAAGGACACTTGCAAGTAGTCTATGTCAATTGTGTACTTGACCAATTGTAAGCAGGAGGAGGGTGAACCCACAACTCATTGGGTGCGCCGGGTCAAGGAAATAATACACTCATCTGATAAGATGGATGCCGGCTCTGCGGTACTTATGTTGGTGAAGAATTATCGCTTTGAGCCGCTGAGGCAGAAGCTAGGGCGCCTTAAGCGTGATTGCAATGATATGGGTACGCTGATGGAAGCCTTAGTCAAATACGCCGATTCTGATAGTACCAAGGATCCCGCGTCTGATGAGGAAAAGACAGGGAAGGTAAAGAAGAACGGCAATGGAAAGGGTCAGCAGCATAACCCGGTAAGTCAAGGAGGCAACAAGCGTAAGGCGTAGTGTAACCTGGATTTTGTGGCCAATGCTAATGCACAAGGTAACAACCAGAAACGTAAGGGGAGACGACCCCCTCGATCTGGCGGCTCAGGCCCATCTCTTGAGCAGCTTCTGAATGAGCCTTGTCCGAGACACGGTACTCGGGAGCGTCCCGCCACCCACTTATGGAAAGACTGCACGATCATGAAGGCTTTCAAGAATTCCAACATGTTCGATGGCAATCACGGATCAGGCGGCGGCTCAGGGGCCAGTGGCTTTCATGGCCCGGGTGGCGGTTCAAGTTCCGGCTTTCAGGGAGGTCAAGGTGGTTATAATCAGCACAACCCAAATCAAGGGGACAGCAGCGAATCGCTGTCGAGTTATCGAGCCATCCAAAGCAGCTGAATGGTGGGCAAGACCATGTGTTCACCACTAACTTGTGCAAACGTGACCAGAAGGTTCATAAGAGGGCTATGAATTCTGTTGAGCCGGCGGTTCCCCGTTACTTGAGGTGGTCAGAGCAGCCAATCATATGGAGCAGGGAAGATCACCCCCTCCGGGTTGATAACCCAGGTCAGTTGGCCTTGGTGGTGGCCCCTCAGGTTGGTGGATATAAATTCACTAAAGTACTCATGGACGGAGGAAGCAGCATCAATATTCTCTATTATGAGACCTTTCGCCGCATGGGGTTGACTGATAAGGACTTGAGGACGTCCAACACTGTCTTTCATGGGGTGGTACCTGGTAAATCGGCATATCCAGTTGGTAAGATCGAGCTGGAAGTAGCATTTGGATATGAATATGATTCCAGGGCTGAGAAACTGACGTTTAAGGTAGTCAAAATCAAGAGCCCGTAGCACGCTCTGTTTGGACGACCGGCTTATGCCAAGTTCATGGCACGACCGTGTTATGTTTATCTACAGCTCAAGATGCCGGGTTACAAGGGCACCATCACTGTGCATGCGAGTCGAAAGGTAGCCTTGGAATGCGAAGAAGGCGATGCGGCTTATGCTGAATCTGTTTGTGCTGAAGAGGAGCTGAAGTTTTATCAAAATAATGTTGACCCGGCGGATATGACCTCTTTAAAGAAGCCAACCACGAGCAAGACTCGTGTTGAAATTTAAGTCGGCGCGAGACAAAACTGGTCGACTTCACTCGTGCGACTCTTCCAAGCAGTTCAAAGATCGCACCAATTTGGATCCCAAATAGGAAGGCGCTCCATCGAGTTCATCCGTGAGAACCGGGACATCTTTGCATGCAAACATTCTGACATGTCGGGTGTCCCAAGAGAACTCGCTGAGCACAGAGGGAGGCAATTTCTCCGACGGTTCAATGAGGAAAGACGGAAGGCTATCGGGGAAGAGGTCGCTCGGCTCTTAGCGGCTGGGTTCATCGTGGAAGTTTTTCACCCGAAGTGGTTGGCTAACCCGGTGCTTGTGCTCAAGAAAAACGGCACCTGGCGGATGTGTGTAGATTACACGGACTTAAATAAAGCTTGTCCGGCTGATCCCTTTGCTTTAACCCGTATTGATCAAATCATTGATGCTACAGCGGGTTGCGAGCGTTTGAGTTTTTTGGATGCTTACTCTGGTTATCATCAGATCAAAATGGAAGTTAAGGACCAGGAGAAGACGGCTTTTATTACTCCGTTTGGAGCCTTGTGCTATGTATCTATGCCATTTGGGCTCAAGAGTGCCCAGGCGACTTATCAGCGATGTGTACAGAATTGTCTCCACAATAGATTGGGTGCAATGTTCATGCTTATGTACAGGACATTGTGGTGAAGTCCAGAGAGAAGGAAACCTTGATATCTGATTTAAAGGAAACCTTTGATAATCTCCGAGTCTATAAGATGATGCTTAACCCGGACAAATGTGTATTTGGTGTACCGGCAGGCAAACTTTTGGGATTCCTAGTCTCAAACAGGGGCATTGAAGCTAACCCGGAGAATATCAAGGCGATTACTCTCCGCTAAACCGGTGTGCATCATCGATGTTCAGCGATCAAGGGTCGCTCGCTGCTTTAAGCCGATTCGTAAGCGGTTAGGTGAGAAGGCTCTACCACTATATCAGATGATGAAGAAAACATACACTTTTGTCTGGAGTGAGGCTGCTGATGCTGCCTTTGAAGATTTAAAGAGACAATTGTCTGAGCCGCTGGTTCTTGCGGCTCCCATTGATAAAGAGCCGTTGCTGTTGTATGTTGCTGCTAACTCACGAGTTGTTAGTGTTGCCATCGTGGTAGAGCGTAAGGAGGCTGTCAAGGAGCATCCGGTTCAACGGCCGGTTTATTACATCAGTGAGGTGCTCATAGAGTCCAAGCAAAGATATTCGCATTGGCAGAAACTTGTTTATGGGGTGTTCATGGAAAGCCGGAAGCTAAAGCAAGATTTCCAAGGTCATCCTCAGAATCGTAGAAGTTCTGCCCCTTGGGGACATCATCCAACAGGAAGCCACAGATCTAGTCGCCAAGTGGGCCATTGAGCTTGGGCCTCATGGTTTGAAGTATATGCCACGTACGGCTATCAAGTCTCAAGCCTTGGTGGACTTTATCAATGATTGGACGGAGTTGTAGGCACCGGAGGAGAAGCCAGATAACACGTATTGGACTATTCACTTCGATGGGTCCAAGCAGTTGGAAGGCTCGGGGGCTGGAGTCGTTTTAACTTCCCCTCGAGGTGACAAATTTTGCTATGTGCTCCGGCTTGTGTTTCCTTGTACTAACAATGCAGCTGAATACGAGGCTTTACTCCATGGTCTCCGGATGGCCAAAGAGATGAATTTGAGCCGGTAAGGTGCTTGGGCGATTCAGACCTCGTCGCTCAACAGTGTCGTGCACGGGACTCCAAGGATCCCTTATGGCGGCTTATCATCGTGAAGTTGATGCGGTGTCCGGGCACTTCAAAGGTTATCAAGTAGAGCACATTGATCGACGGAAGAATGAGGCGGCTGATGCTTTAAGCCGGCTGGGGTCTCAGCGTAAGCCGGTACCGCCTAACACATTTCTTGACGTTTTGCATAACCCTTCTGTCAGAGTGCCTACAGAGGAAGAGCTAACAACGCCAGATCCAGAGGCACAGCTGGTGGCAGCTCTCCACGCCATCCCAGATTGGACAGTCCCATATTTGGCCTATATGACCCGGGGAGAGTTGCCTGAGGACGAGACCTTGGCAAGACAAATCATCAGGCGGTCCAAATCCATGACAATTGTTCATGACGAGTTGCATCACCGCAGCGTCATCACAAGTTTAACGCTATGCGACGCGCATGGAAGGTCGAGATACTTCGTGAGATTCATGAAGGAGATTGTGGTCATCATGCCGGCTCAAAATCTCTGGTGGCCAAGGCTTTTTCGTCATGGTTTCTATTGGTCGGCGGCTCATGCCGATGCGGAGGATCTGGTCAAGAAATGTGACGGATGTCAAAATTCTCACGACGAGCTCATGTGCCGCTCAAGAATTGAGGATGATTCCAATTACTTGGTCGCTTATGTCCGGGGCTTGATATGGTTGGACCTTTCAAAAGGTCTAAGGATAAGAAGACACACCTGTTGGTAGCAGGGATAAATTCACCAAGTGGGTTGAAGCAGAGCCGGTCGAGAAGTGTGATGCAGCCACAATGTTCAGTTCATGAAAAAGGTGATCTTTCGTTTTGGCTTTCCACACAGCATTATAACTGATAACGGTACTAATCTCTCCAAAGGTGCCATGGAAGAGTTCTGTCAATGAGAGCACATACGGCTTGATGTTCCGGCTGTTGCTCACCCTCAGTCTAATGGTCAAGCAGAAAGAGCTAATCAAGAGATCTTGAAAGGTATCAAACCCCGGCTCTTAGTTCCCTTGTAGTGAACTCCAGGTTGTTGGGTGGAGGAGTTACCCTCTGTGCTATGGAGCATCAACACAACGCCTAACAGATCTACATGTTATACACCTTTCTTCATGGTGTACAGAGCAGAGGCGGTTCTGCCAAGTGATATCCGGCATGATTCACCCCGAGTGGCGGCTTATGTTGAGGCTGATAATGAAAAAGCTCGTCAGGATGCACTTGACTTGATGGATGAGGAGCGAGACTTGGCAATAGCCCGCTCGGCGATTTACCAGCAAGACCTGCGCCATTATCACAGCCGCCGGGTTAGAAGCAGAACTTTTCAGAAGGCGATTTAGTGCTCCGCTCATCCAGATCACCGATATGCACAAGCTATCCCTCCTCGGAAGGACCTTTTTGGTCAAGAAGAATCTGAACAACGGGTCATATTACCTCATCGATGTTCGAGAGCACAAAGACTCACGTAAGTCGGAGGAAGAGACCCACGGCCGTGGAACCATAGCTCATCTTCGCCCTACTATACTTGAGCCACCGCTCGTAATATATTTTTTTTTCTTTTTTAGCAATTTATATATTATATAAAGCAATAAAGCAGGACCTCTTTTCTTTCCACCCTCCAAGGTTTATGTATCTTCTTTACGAGGTGGTGGAAACAACCAACAGGGAGCGGATCATATCTGAATCCGGCTTTCCCTTTGGTCCGGCTTATGATCATATCTGAATCTAGCCATGGTCACTTGGGGGCTTCCTGTTCAAACATAGGTCGTACTCGAACCAAAGAGAACATAGCTGTCGATACCCAATTGATCGGCATACTGCCAAACCCACTTGGGGGCTTCTTGATCACATTTGAATCATAGCTTAACCCCTTTGGGTCTGACGTGGATCGTATTCGAATCAGCGTCATTAAACAACTCTAATGGTCACTTGGGGGCTTCCTATTCAAACATAGGTCGTATTCGAACCAAAGAGAACATAGCTGTCGATACCCACTTGATCGGCATCGCCAAAGCCATTGGGGGCTATATGATCGTATCCGAATCTTAGCTTAACCCCTTTGAATGGTTCTACCGATCGATTCAATCGAGGCCTTTAAAAATTAAGTTTACTATTTATTTTACTCGTAAGGGTAAATAATATTAAGGGTCGTAAACATTATATGTGCCAACTTTCGGTTAAGTTTAACTCTCTCGCTTTTGGGATCACATAAGCCGGTAAAGTATGTTTCAAATAAGATAGCAGGTATATTATTATGGTCATAATCATAAACCGCTGTTTTTATGATGTTTTGTTCATACTCCGGTTATCACTATTCTATATGACCCCGGATGTGATAAGACGCCAAAGGAATTCTGTTTTTTATTTTATACACAGGATAAAGCAAGAAAGTTTTGGACGTCAAGGAACAATTAACATAAGCCGGAAGTATATAACGATGGCGGCTTATGACAATATTAAGCACCACAAACATGCGGGAAGGCATGACAAAGTTAAGAGGTTTTTCTACCCTATTACAAGACTCCCCGAGTATGAATAAGGAAGCATCATTTTTTCAAAAGCATAGCACCAGGCGAGTTACTCCTTTGGTGGGCTTGAAGATTCCGGGTTATCCTTCTCCGCCTCTCCGTCTGCTGCTTTGTCCTGGAAGGTTGACGAGGTCCAGTCAATGCCGCTTAAGGCTTCAAATTCAGCTTCATCATCTATTAAACCGGTTGGGTCAACTTCAGGAGCAAAGGTATGCTTATGAGTTGGAGGAATCAGGCTGACGTCATCATAATGAGGAGTTGGAATCCTCCGGTTCTCGTTGTCGTAACCCGGCTGATACTTGGTAAGATCAATATCATTGCCAATGATGGTGGCCACAGTAGGCGTTTAGTCTCGCAGACAGCGGTGAAGTCTGATTCATCGAATACAGAGCCATCCTCCTTCAAGCTGGGATATCCAAGAGCAACGTTTGCCAGGTCTAACTCTGGAAGCAACGCCTTGGCCCGGCTTAAGGCGGCTATGGCCCCGGTTCTAGCAGATGCCCGCTTTAGCTCCTGAATCCTAGTAACACGGCAAGCCGCTTGAGCACATCCCGCAGGAGATAAGGAGCATCATTTGATAAAGCCACAACGGCCAAAGCATCGCTAGACCCGTGTATAGTCTGTTACACCGTGAGTGTACACCGCCTTAAGCTTGATCAGCATATTCTCGCTTGAGGTTTGTGCTCCTGGGCCTGCGTTTATACATATAAGGTAAGCGGAGATAATAATTGAAATAGTCATCAAAGGAACCATGGTGATATTCATGATTATACATAGTAACTCATCAAGATTGCCGAGACCATTTGTGATATCTGGCGCTTTTAAGTCCGACAGCTTCGGCAGCTTGTTTCGCAAGAGTTGCTTCTCTTGTCTCGCCCAGGTCACAAGTGAGGCCTTTTCATCTGCCCAGATTTTCTTCTCCGAATCAAAATTCTTCTTCAACTTCTCTTGTTCAGAGACGCTGAAGGCAAATTTGGAGTTGGCCCTTTTAATTTCAAGTTCTTGGGCTGCCAGACGGGTCTTCAAGTCAGCAATCTCCGACTCAAATTGACTGGTGGAGGCCTGCGTTGACGCCAGATTATAATTAAGGTTATGGTAAGATATCATTAAGTCCCAAGCACTTTGCAAGCAAAGACACTTGACACTTGGGGGCTAATGTGTGCTGAAGAAAATTTTAATTTATAATGCTGGATTATGTATATTAAAGTCTCAAGCACTTTACAAGCAAAGATACTTGACACTTGGGGGCTAATGCGTATCGCACGTTCTAAGTTATCATATTATGACCGGGTTAAATATATTTTCTTTCAAACCGGACGAACTAATAGTAAGCAGGTATCTGAGTCTACAACATATTTATTCATAAGCAGTAGACTTGTGGGCTGGTACAGTAAGTAAGATTCAGGAGAATAGTATGAGTTATACCTCAGATTTGTGCTGTATTTGTTTCACCATGTCAATTTCCAGGTCGCGGCTGTTATGCACTTGATTCAGATAGCCAGAGACTATATCACCAATGCTTAAGTGAGCATAATCAGCGATGTCCAGTTTGGTCTTCCGGCGTTCGACAAGTTCTTCCTAGGCAAGACATCCGCAGGACAGAGGTCACCCGTTCAACAAACTGGCTTTTCATAATTTCAACCTCCGGGTCAGTCGTCTTGACCGGGCTAGGAATTTCCGGATTATCGGAGCTGTTGAAAGTATCTTCGGCAGGCGAGTCAGAAGATGGCGCTGGAATTTCATATGCCGGTTTAGTAGGTGGTTGATGAGTAGAAGCATCAGGGGAAGCTGTTCCGAGTTCCGGCTCAGTCGCTACCGGGTCTTCGGATGGCTTATTCTTTTTTGCCCTCTTACTGGGCTTCACCTGCACGCTGTGGAAAAAACAGAAGGGTGAGTACAAAATATGAGTAAGGCAAAGCATAAGTATAACAAAAGGTATATTACCCAGGGGCAGTCTTGAAGGCGGGCATATTGGATTGCATAGACTCGCCGGAGGAAGGAGAGGTATCCTGATAATTGGAGTCAGATGAATTGAGAGGTTGACGAATTAAACCCGCCAAAGGATAAATAGAACGTAAATCGGAGATGACCTCAGTCCGACGCTTCCTGCTTATGTCGGGTAAGCCGGAAGAGAGTTCTGCATCCTTGCTGGTCCAGGTCTGCCTCCGGCTTTCAAGTTGTTGTTGCTTCAAAGAAATTGAGGATCTTGATAAGCTAGAGGATGTGAAAATCTTACTTTCCGGGTTACCCGTCGGATTTTGTGCTTTGGCAAAGGGTCTGAGTCGGAGGAGATTATAGTTACCTCTTCGCCAGGAGCTTGGCTGTTCCCTGTATCCTCCTGAAAGGCGGAAATGTCAATAAAATAATAACAAAGGAGTTAAGAGAGTAAGGGATTACCTCTTCCTCATCTGAAGAAGAGTCACCCAATTTGAACAAATCGGAGGCGCTGGGTTTCTTCTTCTTTGAAGTTCCCGTCTTGGCGGCTTTCCTTTCGGTCTTCTTGGCTGCCCTGGCTTGTTTGGCAGCCTCGTGGTCATATTTGACCTTCCAGAAATTATCACCGGCCTGTGGAAAAAGATAAAGAATTATAAGTACAAAGGAGGTAAACATGTTAAAGAATATTTATTAAGATTGGTAACTTACTGCAGGGGCTGGGTTCTTTTTGCAGTATGGAAGTAAACCAAGGCATTGCTAATAACAAGGCCTCCTTCAAGAAGGATCGGGTTGTAGCATCCACTACATCATCGGTAAGTCGTCAGACTATGACGCATTGGGTCGCCCTTTTCGCTCAGATAAGCACACATTAAGATGGAGCGGCGGCTTAATGGGAGTATTCGATAAGTGACCCGACTCGACCAGATCGATGCCATTTAAACCATTTCCCAAAAGAGCTTTAATCTTCTTGATGGTGGGATTAAGAGGAAGACGCTCAACAATGTCGCTTTATCCGCCAATGGATGGTTGGACTCAAGGCGCAGGGCGCGAAGTCGGGCAGAGGCTTCTCATCAGCCGAGAAGTGTCTCGAGAGTAGAACCATGTCCGGTTCCAATCTTTTGGGTGACTCGCAGCTCAAAGATAAGGAAAAAGGCAGTCTCTCCATCGCTGGATCGAGATACCGCTAAGCTCAAGACTAGGCCCGTTGGCACGTTCATTCTGCCGGTTCAAGTAAAAAATTTCTCTGAACAAAAGCAGACTTGGCTCCTCTCCCAGGTACACCTCGCAGAAAACTTGGAAATTGCAAAGATCTGACACGGAATTGGGTCCAATGTCTTGAGGTCTAAGGTCAAAGAAATTCAAAACTTCTCTGAAGAACTTTGAGCCGGGAGGGGCAAATCCCCGGCTCATGTGATCTTGAAAACTATCACCTCCCCTTCTTTGGCTTGAGGCTTTTCTTCAGATGGGTCAGGAACACGATAAGACATGACTTCCTTTTTTGGCAGATGGCTAGACTTCACAAACTCAGCCAGCTTTGCTCTTAGTGATCTGTGGATGGGACCCAGCAGCAGTTACAGGAGCTTTGGTCGCCTTAGGTGCCATGACAACAGTTGGCCTATTACAAAATAAGAAGTTCCATTTCAAATTTTAACCCGGGAGAAAATATCCAAATTATCAAGGTAGCGGCCATTAAGGGCCTAATGATATAAGGATAATTGTGCAACAATATTTAAGCCGCTACATGCATCAAGAGCAGTTCAAAATTCTTAAAGATATGAGAAGTAGGCAAGGTTCATAGATTAGTGTTATTCATTTAAGCCGGACACCTGGACAGTTATGTTTAAGGGCATTTAACATAAGAAGTTTTCCGGGTGATAAAAATAGGTTTCATAATCTTCTGCTAAAATTTGAGATCAAAGTCTGTTCTGATAAGAAATTTTTCTAGACCTAAAAACTGACGCAGATGTGTTCATAGGCTCGAATGAGGCTTTTATACAGAGAAAGGGATCTTCTTTTTATCCAATACAAGTGCGAAAACAACTACCGCGGCCATTTTATATCATTCTCAGATCAGAAGAAGCATCGAAGAGGAAAGCTAACAAGGGTTTGGCTCTAATGGCGATGAACTCTGACGAACTCGAAGAAGCTTTAATGCGGACCTAAGCAAGGAAGGGAAGGGAACTTACGGATCTGGATGAGCTGCGGAGGTTCATCGCGTTTCTCTGATCCAACCAGGTTGATGCAGCGGCCTGAGATGGTGAAGACAGGGACTTCGACAGCGGCAGCGGCGGAGCTCGAGAGGAGGCAAGAGGAAGAAGATGACTGGAAGGAGGAGAATGGGAGACCAAGGTCGCACCTATTTATAAGGAGAAGATAACTGAGACGGTGCGGGAAACGAGGAGATAAGAGTTATTATCCAGCGGCCCCGACGCCTCGATTTTTAGAGCAGTCAATAAAAGCATAGATCCATTGAAAGATACGTTAGAATAGAAAAGGAATTTAAGAAAGGATGACGTCACGCCGGGTTAACACGGATTCAAAAGATGACGTTATGGCGGGTAAAAGAAAGCTCTCTACACAGTCAGAAGACTAAAGATTTATTTCTTAAGGTATTTTAAGATGGACATGAACAGGTTCAAATCAATCTGGGGCCTAATGTTGGGGATATAACTATTTTTGTAAGCCGCCCATGAGGGGCCGGGTTACGCAAAGAAGATTCACTAGAAAGAAGCCCAAGACCAAGCATGAAGATGGCGGTTCAATAAAGGGCCTAAGGCCCACATGCGACTTAAGGCCCGTTGTAGTAAAACGCCACAATGGCATGACTTGTATCATAAGGTAGATTTAACTAGTCACCGAGCCGGATATCGCCTATAAGCCGCCGACTCGTAAGTCGCAGGCGCCTACCCGTATATAAGGGGACGACCTCATCGCGGCTTAGGGCAAGAAACAACCCATCGAGAGCCGTGCATAGCGATTCCGCCCCGGTCATCAAACATCAAGCAATACCAACCCAACTAGACGTAGGCTTTCCTTCTCCGCAAGGGGCCGAACTAGTATAAACCTCTCGTGTCCTTTGTCCCGATTAACCCCTTTAAGCTTCCTAGTTGCGATGGCTCCACGACTAAGTCCTTGCACGAGGACATCTGCCGTGACAATTCCACAACAGGATCCCTGCCAACTGATCTGGTTCCCATGCGAATACCTTCTTATTCGCGCGCAGGAACTTGACCAGGGCCTCCTCCTGCTCGGGCTCGAGGTTGGCGCCTATGGTGAATGTGGCGTTAGTGGACCCATCCTCGTCGACCAGTATCTTCTTGGTTTCTTCTTTGTCTTGGGTGAACAACTGCCTCTTCTTGGCCGGCGCAGCCCCCTTGGGCTCAGGGGCGTCTGAGTCGGCGGGCTGTGTCGCCGCCGTAGTCTTGAAGACGAGCTTGAGCACTTGCAACGCATCCCCGGCGTCTCCGGACACGGTGAGGACGCTGTTGCTCCCGGGCATCTTCTGAGGTTGTACGTTGGGTGAGTCGCGGCCATGAATCGGGCGATGCTTCAGAGCCGAGGATGGCGCTAGTATGGGAGGCTGATGGGGCGATGTCAAAGTCGATTAGCTCCGCAGAAGTTGTCATAGGTGCCAAGGTCACCGGAAGACGGATCTACCCTGTGGAGCCGGGCCGACCGCCCGACGCCCAAGAAGGGCCTGCTAGGCGAAGCCGCCCGGCGGTATGTGGAGGAGGTGAAGGCTTCAACCGAGAGCATGCCGAGGCCCGCCACTGCCGATGAGAGTCCTGGTGACGGCCACCTGGCAGATGGTGGGGGTGCACAGCATTGGGAGCACGCCCGAGCAGGCTGTGTTGGAGGGGTGGTCCTCTGAGCTGAAGGCCAGGCCGGCCTTGGGCGCCGACCGACCCAGAGGAGCCCCCTGCCGCGCGGAGGCAGCGCCGATCTGGCGGACGAATGGCTTGACATGGCGGCCTGAAGGTGGCGCCTGCGAGCCGCCCAGGAGAGCTGCGACGATCGGCGGCACCGGCGCAGCGTGCTAGGCGAGGAAGAGGTTGCGCAACTCCTCCCAAGAGGCCACGGAAGCCGCTGGCAGGTGGAGCAGCCACATGCGTGGGCGCCGGTGAGGGCCATGGGAAGGCAGTTAGCCATGACCCTGTCGTCGCCTCCTGCTTCGAGGACGGCCTCCTCGTACGCCAACAGGAAGGCTAGTGGATCAGTCGTGCTGTTGTAGCGCGGTGGCGTCTCTGGCTTGAACTTGTTCGGCCACCGCACCTGTCGCAAGGCCGGGCCAGGGCTCGGAGCCCCCTGGCCCTGGCGCCGGCACTGCTACCGGAGTGGGCGGCGGACTGCTCATCGTAGGGCGAATCGCAATGTCGGCGGAGAGTGGGTCGGCGGAAGGGAAAGCTCCGGCGCACCCCTACCTGGCACGCCAAATGTCGGATTTCGGGTTCCACGATGACCTCCTTCCTGCCGTTGTGTTGGTCTTGTTGCACCGAAATGGCTGCCTTTGCTTGATGCTCTCGCCTGCGCTTGCCTCCTTTGCACCAAAGAGGAAACGAGGACATTGCGCGGGCTGGCGCCCGCCTGGCGCCCTTTATCGTCATGGCTTGCGTCATGGGCACCTCGTGAGGTACCCCGCCTTGATCTCTCCGCCTCATCGCGAGCCAGCCTGACGAGGCCGTGCCTGAGGAGGCCTCCTGTCGTCCGCCCCGCGAGGCTTGGCCCCTCGCGAGGGTCTTGAGCTTGTGCTGATGAAGATGGGCCGTGCTGGGCCACCCCTTGAGCCACGCCGCAGGCCGCAGGCAGGCAAGTCTGGGTACCCCCGTTCCAAGAACGCCAACAGGATTCTTTTGGGTTGTACATATATTACGGCAGGAGCATATAGTATGCGGTGAAGACGGGGGAATGGGACCATCATATGTAGTACGCTTGATATGAACCTCGCTTTGTGTGGGTGCATGGTTTACGGTTTTTGAGGCATGTGGCACATCAAAGTTGTGAATTTTGGGTATTCAACATATATATGTTTGGCCCACATGCAAAGCGGTGGTGGTTGTCCTCTCGCACCCACTTAAGCGGTTATCAACGATATCGATGCTTTCCATCTATGGGCCCGCTTGGTCCATCACTTATTTTTGCCTGACAACAAGAGAGGTTAATTTGACTTAGGAGGGGATTATTATTTTTGCTCTAGGATGACATGCATGATACACTTTGAGCACACACATATGCATGTGTACGCATGAATCTCTCCCATCGAGTCGAAGTGGCTAGTACAACGACACCATCATGAACCGATCTCGCTCTATGTGGGGAGCTAGTGTACGATTTTGGACACACACACGCGATATCAATGTTGTGTACTCAAACATGCAAGCACGCATCACCTCCATACATATGCATGTAGTGGTTGCCTTCGAATGATACACTCCCTCGCATGGTTATCGGTGACAAGCCTATATATTCATGGGCCTGCGTGGACATCCATGATCACCTTGACCAACAACAAGATATGTTACCATGGCGGATTCTTCATTTGGTTAATGTTATCGTAGTATAGGTCATGGTGAGATTCAGACCTAATTTAGTTTGAGCGCATATACTATGCACGCATGCATGCATATATGAATCCCCGTCGTTGGCTTGAAGTGTGGTGTAACATACATATGCATCGTCATCCTAACCCTCACTCAGTGTGGGGATTTCTAGTTCGAAATCACGGTGCCACATCAAAGTTGTTCATTGTTACTCAAAAACACACCTCTCCATACATATGTTTGGGCCACACGCATGCAGTGGTTGTCTTCGGGGACTAGCTACTTGCGTGATTATTGGCGAGCTAGCCCATCTCCGGGGTCTCATGGATGGACATCACTTTGACCAACAACAAGAGAGAGGTTGTACGACCAAGGTGGATTATTCTTGGTCCGTTTTACGATCCATCTTGGTGAGATATATGCCTCCCTGGCGCGCCGACTGAAATTGTGCGCGCGTGGGGGGGTGCTACATCGCACTTTGTTAGGTGAACCTCGGTTGGGGGCATGCATTCATAGCTTAATTAGGATTCCCTTCGTGGCGACACGAGGGGGGTGGGGGCTGCTAGCTACTTCGCACTTTGCTAGGTGAACCTCGGTTTGGGGAGGGAGGGGTGCATGCTCATAGCTTAGGATTCCCTTCGTGCCGACACGAGGGGTGGCCTGCTAGCTACTTCGCACTTTGCTAGGTGAACCTCGGTTGGGGGGAGGCATGTGCATTCATAGCTTAGGATTCCCTTCGTGCTGTCACAAGAGAGGGGTGGCTGCTAGCTACTTCGCACTTTACTAGGGTGAACCTCGGTTGGTGGGGGGAGGGCATGCATTCATAGCTTAGCTAGGATTCCCTTCGTGCCGATTTACGAGGGAGGGGGATGCTAGCTACTTCAAGACTTTGCTAGGTGAACCTCGGTGGGGGGGCATGCAATCATAGCTTAGGAATGCATTCGGCCGACACGAGGGAGGGGGGCTGCTAGCTCTACTTCACACTTTGCTAGGTGAACCTCGGTTGGGGGGCATGCATTCATAGCTTAGGATTCCCTTCGTGCTGACACGAGGGAGGAGGGCTGCTAGCTACTTCGCACTTTGCTACGGTGAACCACGGTTGGGGGGGGGGGCATGCATTCATATATAGCTTAGGATTCCCTTCGTGCCTACACGAGGGAGGAGGGGGCTGCTAGCTACTTCGCACTTTGCTAGGTGAACCTCGGTTGAGGGAGAGGCGGCATGCATTCATATATAGCTTAGGATTCCCTTGGTGCCGACACGAGGGAGGAGGGGGCTGCTAGCTACTTCAAGACTTTGCTAGGTGAACCTCGGTTGAGGGGAGGGGCATGCATTCATAGCTTAGGATTCCCTTCGTGCCGACATGAGAGGGTGGGAGCAAGCAATACCGTGTGCTTTGTGAGAGAGGTGCCACATCGAAGTTGCATTTGGTATTATGAAAATCAAACCACCCCTTTGATACATAAATTTGGTCCACATGCAAGTGTGTTCGTGCTCTGACCCTCTCCCGCGTTATTTTTTGCCAAATTTATGAACATTAGATAAGTCGGATGAAGCAACAGACATGGTTCACCCTAGCCGTGTGCCACGCCGGTGCACTTGTCACTCACACATCTGCACAGTACATTGGGCTCCACGAGGCTCCCCTCTCAAAAATATCTGCCCGCTTCGAGGGTTTTCTGTTTCATAACACATGGTTGTTATCTCCAAACTGTGTGCGATGTTTCTTGTTCCCAATCTCGCCTGCATCGAAAATATCTGCCCGCCTCGAGGGTTTTTCTTTTATATAACACACGGTTGTTATCTCCAGACCATGTGCGATGCACTATCATCAAAATTTTCAATAGCCCGGCATTTCACTCCCGCGTTTGACTCTCGCGTAGTAAAATTTTCAGTACCCGCGTCATTTCCTCAAACAACCCGCGCCCCCCTCCACACACACACACCCACACCAAAACCTCCTCGGGTGTGCGCGCACACACACACATCCCTCCATCGCTCGAAACCCTAGCAAAGTCCCCGCCGCCGCTGCCGCCGCCGCCGCCGCCGCAAGGCCTCCATTGTCAACGTCTGCCGGTTTGCCCGTGCAGCTTACCCACCGATCTCCATACCCAGGCCGCCCTGAGTTTCTTAGATGACGCCTGCCAAACACCCCGTTTCCCACAGATCCCCATCCCCATCCCCCACTCCAGAGCGTCGTAGCCTAAGCCCGGCTATGCTTCCCGTGGAGCTCGAGGAGCGACTGGCCCAAAAGAGGTGTATAGCGGTCTCTTCGCCCGACGTCGCCAAGGAAGGTGACGACCATTACTGGCGGCAGGCACTCAAGCAATGGGCTAGAGTATGCGGGCATGTCTCGTCCGCCGGCTACGACATCGAGGTCATCGACATCGACGCCCTGAGGCGGGCTGTATCATAGGTTAAGTGGCCCACCCCCAACCCCTCGGGTTCAACCGCCGTCGATCTCATCCATGGCCCCGCCGCTGATCTCCTCTGGCTCGCTGTCAACAGTTTGCCATTCTACATCGCCATCAAGCCCCTTTTGTCATTTCTGAAGGACACGTTCTGCGACGCTGGCTTGGTATCCACAGCTTCCAAGTCAGACCCCATCGATGATGACCACGAGGAGGGCACCCTCTCGGGCTCTTCCAAGGGGAAAGCGCCTGTCTGCGACATCAGGGAGGGCAGCCTACAGTCGTGCTCTTCTAAGGGGAAGGAGCCCATCTGCGACAACATGGAGAGCATCCAGGGTCGGTGCTCTTCCCACGGCAACGAGCTCATCTGTGACAAGTGATGAAACCCATGATTTGTTTATTTCAGTTGTTCGCAATGTGATGCTCTATATGTGCAATTATTTACTGTGCAGTACATTTCATCAATCTAGTTTTAAACATACCGATAGGAATGCATATATTTGCTTGCTGTTAAGCCTGTTATAGCTAGCATATGCCTCTTTTAAAGTTTTTTGATTGTTCGGTTGTTTGTAGTTAGCATATGTTCAGTTTCAAATGCTATCTTTGGTTGTTCGTAGTATCCCTTGTTTATTCCAGTTATTCACAACGTGATGTTCTATATGTGCAAGTATGAACTGTGTAGTTCAATTTCATCAGTACCAGTTTCAACAATACCTCTATGAATGACTACATTTGGTTGCTGGATCTTGTAGTTAACATGCCTTTCCATTTTTTATTTAACCATAACCAGTGTACTTAGACCGGCACAATACCAGTTTGAATGACCATGTTTGCTTGTTGTTAAATGTTAGGTCTGTTGTAGTTAGCACACCTTTCCACTTGTTTTGCTTTACTAGTGTGCTTAAACCTGCACACTAAAGCTATCTTTTGGAGATTATTTTGTATGCCATGTGTAATTTTGGTTGATGTTTAGCCTGTTGTGCTTAACATGCTTCTTGATGTACCTACACACGAAAAATTTGGGAATGACTGTTGTTTTCCATCGAGGTTAGTTTCATCCCATGGCTTATATCTGCTCATTGTTCAGGATATCCGTAGATGGTACCATATAGGCCGGCGGCTGATAAGGGACTAATCGGTGAATCGGACTTTTAACTGAATATATCTGCAACCCATTTTTCCTTAGGTTAACTAGGGCCATATGTAATATATCTGAGGCTACATAGCAACATGCACTGTACTTAATGTCTAAATATGCAATCCTAGGCTACATAGCAATAAGGAAGAGTGTTACATTAATGTTCTAATGATGTCCAGATATACGTAGAAGAGCAGCAGCAGCAACAGCAACAACACAGCCTTGTTTGGATACTCAACTTAGCTAGAGGTTAGAGTTAGTTTCTAGCTCATTACTAACCCTGAACTAACTCCATCCAAAGAGTTGTTTGGATGGCAGGGTTAGATTGAAAATAAACGCACTAGGAGAACTATTTCCAATTAGCACCTCTTGGGTTGGATACTAGTTTTTTTGGGTGGGTTATAGATGCAACTAGCTCAAACTATCCCTCATGTTTAGATATACTTTATGGCTATTTGAGCCCGAATTAGGTCAAACTAACTGTAACCCGTGGATACAACAACAGATAATTTTTAAGAATGAACTAAACTCCTTCCGGCCCATAATATAAGATGTTAATTCATCTAATATGTGAGTATATTGGATGTTATAAGATACTCCTCCATTCCTAAATATTTGTATTTTTAGAGATTTCAAATGGACTACCACATACGGATGTATATAGACATATTATAAAAGAGTGTTGTACTACATCATTGTGCCATTGTTGTTTAGCTTCTAATATTAACTTGGTGCTTTTAGGTACATATGTCATTGGTAAAGATCCACGTTTCGACCCTTTCTGCGTATGGTGCAATGACATATCGATGAACCAGCATCAAGTGAGGAAGTTGATAAAGATTGTTAGTAAAATGGGACCAAAGATGGCAATTAAACTATTTGTTTACACTTTATCCAAGACAACAACAAACTGCAGGATGGTAAGTAAGAACTCTGCAGCCTTCTTTTTACTGCCCATAATGAGTTCGGTTAGATGACAATGTCTGAAATCTTATTCCTTTGCAGTGGTTGCCAAAGCAGTTTACTCAAGATTCAAACTACATGATTGGTGGGCATGCAAAGGTTAAAGTATTTCTACTAGAACATGATGATTATCTATATGTTTTTCTGAAGACCGTGAAGGATGGGCGGTCAGCCATCACAAGGGGTCGGACTAGAGTCGTGCGTGCCTTCTGCATGGAGGAGAGCACAATATGGGCATTCCGCTTCACCTTGTTCAGCAACCAGAATATATTTTGCCTCTTTCTTTACCGTCTTTAATAGTACATGTATACAACTATGGTTCATCATTCTTTATTTCGTTCTTATGTAATTCTTGAACATATGTACCTATGAATTGAATAATGCATTGGTTGTTTGAACCTGATGGATATGAATAAAGCTGTAGCATACATTCAAATTCAAATCTAAATCCGGTACAATTTGGAAAAGCAGCAATTAAATTACAATGAAATTACACTCTCCAGGTTGTTACGGCACACACGGTTGGTAAACACACAAACGTTTGCGATATGCCCCATAACCCGAGACGGTTCACAGAGAGGAAACATGTGCAAGCATGCACACAGTTGCCGTTTGCAAAGCGTGTGCGATGTCAGACAATATCACAAACGGTGCAGGCAAACTAAACGTTTGTGTTAGTTGCCTTATCGTACACGATTCGCAACCATGAACTGTTTTTGATGAAGTATGCATAGTAAATGTTACACCACAAAATAGTGTGTGCGATAGTTGTCGTGTACAACGATGTTACGACGGTCCGACGTTTCGTAATCCTGTCCGACACTCGTACGACGATTAGCTAATCTTAACGGTGAACCGTTTGTGAGGGGCCGTGCATCATAAACGTAGCACCACATAATACCAACTGCGATGGCAATGCAAGCAGAAACGAGTAGGAGTACTGTAGGGGCCCTATCCCCGACAGTTTCTGGGTCGTGTGGGAAGGACCCCCCTATTGTCCACACTCACTTGGCGACGGTTCCAAATGCCGTCGTGGAAAGGGGTTTTAAACCATTTGTTTAGGACCGACACGCACCAGTGCATCATCACCTAGCAAATCATCTTCATCACTATTGAAATCAACATACTTGGGGTGTGATACCTTAGGGCCTTTATCCATGAATCATCTTCCAATTCCTTCATTTGGTGAGTCAAATATGTCGTAGGAGTTCGATGACACAAGTGCAAGACCGGCAACACCTTCATCTTTAGTATATTCGGAGTCGGAGTGATAACTTCTCTCGGAGTAGTTGTCGGAGTTAGAACCGGATACCATTCACCAACATGAGCTTGATCTCTTCGTCTAGCTTAGCTCTTTGATGACTTGTCCTTCCTTTCCGAATCCTTGCTTCTACGAGAGGGTCTTCGTTCATAACGATCATCTCTACTCCTTCTCTCTCTTAGAGGTGATTCCTCTCTTTTACTTCTCCTTTTAGGTGAGTCTTATCTTATTTTGTAGGGAGCCATACACTCACTTGAGTAGTTTCCGGGTCTTCCACAATTTTAGCAATTGCGATCACGACTAGAAGATCTTTTGTCATTGTAGGACCTTGACTTGGAATTTCTCTCTTTGCTTCTACTCTTGTAGAACTTGTTGAAGTTCTTCACCATTAAGCTCAATTCTTCATTCAAGACTTGTTTCTCACTTGATGTTCTAGGAGCATCACATGAAGCTTTGTAAGCACCACTAGACTTGTTGTGAAGATCTTCCTTATCCTTGAGTGACATCTCACAAGCAACAATTCTACCAATGACTTCCGTTGGCTTGAGATCTTTGTAATTGGGGATCATTTGGATCAAGGTGCACACGGTATCATATTTTCCGTCCAAGGCTCTTAGGATCTTATTGATGATGAATCTATCGGTCATCTCTTTGCTTCCTAAGATGGCAATCTCATTTGTGATGAGAGCAATCCTAGAGTACATTTCAGCGACTCCTTCACCATCCTTCATTTTGAACTTGTCAAGTTGACTTTGAAGCACATACAATTTGGATTCCTTGACGGACTCGGTACCTCCATGCATATCAACCAAAGTATCCCAAATTTCCTTTGCATTCACAAGGCGGCTGATTTTGTTGAATTCTTCGGGGCACATTCCGTTGAAGAGAATATCGCAAGCTTGAGCATTGTATTGCAACATCTTCAATTCTTCCGCGGACGCTTCACGATCCGGTTCTCTTCCATCCTCGAAGTATTCACCTTGGAAGCCAATACGCACAATAGCCCAAACGGCGGGGTTATGACCAAGAATATGCATTTTCATCTTATGCTTCCAACTAGCAAAATTAGTACCATCAAAGTAAGGACCTCTATGGTGGTAATTTCCCTTGCTAGATGCCATACTCTCCAAGGTTGTGAAACCAAGCCTATGATCACCAAAGCTATGGAAATCAAGGCAAATGGAGACCAAAGCTCTGATACCACTTGTAGGATCGAAAGTAGGTCTAGAGGGGGGTGATTAGACTACTTGACCAAATAAAAATATAACCTTTTCCCAATTTTAAATGTTGGTAGATTTTGGCAATTATCACAAGTCAAGCAATCAACCTACACATGCAATTCTAAGAGTGTAGCAGCGGAAAGTAAAACATTGCATATGAAGGTAAAGGGAAGGGTTTGGAGAAGGCAAACGCAATGTAGACACGGAAATTTTTGGCGTGGTTCCGATAGGTGGTGCTATCGTACGTCCACGTTGATGGAGACTTCAACCCACGAAGGGTAACGGTTGCGCGAGTCCACGGAGGGCTCCACCCACGAAGGGTCCATGAATAAGCAACCTTGTCTATCCCACCAAGGCCATCGCCCACGAAGGACTTGCCTCTCTCGGGTAGATCTTAATGAAGTAGGCGATCTCCTTGCCCTTACAAACTCCTTGGTTCAACTCCAAAATCTTGTCGGAGGCTGCCAAGTGACACCTAACTAATCTAGGAGACACCACTCTCCAAAAGGTAATACATGGTGTGTTGATGATGAATGATGTCTACTAAGAAATCTTCTTCTTGTAGACGTTGTTGGGCCTGCAAGTGCACAAGTTTGTAGGACAGTAGAAAATTTCCCTCAAGTGGATGACCTAAGGTTTATCAATCCGTGGAAGGCGTAGGATGAAGATGGTCTCTCTCAAGCAACCCTGCAACCAAATAACAAAGAGTCTCTTGCGTCCCCAACACACCCAATACAATGGTAAATTTTATAGGTGCGCTAGTTCGGCGAAGAGATGGTGATACAAGTGCGATATGGATGGTAGATATAGGTTTTTGTAATCTGAAAATATAAAAACAGCAAGGTAACTAAGGATAAAAGTGAGCGCAAACGGTATTGCAATGATAGGAAACAAGGCCTAGGGTTCATACTTTCACTAGTGCAAGTTCTCTCAACAATAATAACATAGATAGATCATATAACAAGCCCTCAACATGTAACAAAGAGTCACTCCAAAGCCACTAATAGCGGAGAACAAACGTAGAAATTATGGTAGGGTACGAAACCACCTCAAAGTTATTCTTTCCAATCAATCTATTAAAGAGTTCGTACTAGAATAACACCTTAAGACAAAAATCAACCAAAACCCTAATGTCACCTAGATACTCCATTGTCACCTCAAGTATCCGTGGGCATGATTATACGATATGCATCACACAATCTCAGATTCATCCAACCAACACAAAGTACTTCAAAGAGTGCCCCAAAGTTTCTACCGGCGAATCAAGAAAACATGTGCCAACCCCTATGCATAGGTTCATGGGCGGAACCCACAAGTTGGTCACCAAAACATACATCAAGTGGCACGTGATATCCCATTGTCACCACAGATAAACACGGCAATACATACATCAAGTGTTCTCATCATAAAGACTCAATCTGATAAGATTACTTCAAAGGGAAAACTCAATTCATTACAAGAGAGTAGAGGGGGAGAGGAAACATAAGATCCAACTATAATAGCAAAGCTCGCGATACATCAAGATCGTGCCAAATCAAGAACACGAGAGAGAGATCAAACAGATAGCTACTGGTACATACCCTCAGCACCGAGGGTGAATGTCGGTGTACTAGAGTAGGGGTACCCTAGTATCCCGAACTCGTACACGGGCAGTTGCAGCACCCCGTGGCAGGGCCGGCCTGGTGACCGCCAAGATCCTCAGCGGCTCCTTTGGAGCCATTCAAGAACAAAGATTCAAGACCCCGGCAAGAGGAGCTTGCCGGAAGGCCACGCAGGCACGGCGAAACAAGACCCCGCAAGAGGACCTTGACGGAAGGCTTGGTGAGCGACAAGCTCCCGAAGCGCGACAGGATGCAGCCGCTGCAAGGAACTTGCCGCGCAGCAACCTCTTCATCTCCGCCCAGCTCATCCACCAACGTGTCGCCGGGGGCTACCCGGCATGCGTGTCGGCGGCTGTGCAGCCAGCGGGAGCAGCGATAAGCGGCGCCGACGAGCCTACCATCGTGGCAAACGGTGGTGCACTTGACGGTCCCTCACAGAATCGTTTAGGCGATGGGACGGCATTTATTGATCTTGTCCCTTGCCGCCGAGTTAGGTATATGCACCGTATAATCGCATAAATCGGTGTACCAACCATGCTTTTCCCATTTTTGCCCTCGCTCACGCTACACCTGTGGTGACCCCTTGAGCCTATAAAAGGAGGCCCGTGTGCAACGTGGAAAAGGTTCGGATCCGCTCAGCTCATTCGACTCACTCGAGACTACACACACTCAAAGCTAGGTTTTGTAGCTCCCATTGCTCCCTAGCAAGAACACAATACAATCAACCAAGCAGCAGAGGAGTATTATCTCCGGAGAGCTCCGGCTGGGTAAACCACTCGTGCATCGCTCGATCCGCTTTTGTGCAATCTCCGCCTCCGAACCACAAGGGACTCGGTCCGCCAGGTCCCATAGGTGTCCGTGGGTCACGATCAGCTTCCCCGACATCTTTGGCGCGCCAGGTAGGGGGCGTCGAGGCTGTGTGAACCTGATCCAGCGGTCACACGAGTAACTTCTTCATCACCTTCATCAACATGCCACCGAAGAAGAAGGCTTCGGCGGCAGCAGAGCCGTCTGCGTCAAACCCACCACCACCGGAGACGACGAGTGGTGGGGAGGACGCTGGCGGAGGAACCGGTGTCGTCGAGGGAGCCCACGACGCTGCCAAGTCCAAGGACAAGGCGGCGCAGACCTCGGCGTCCGGATACACACCGCGTCCATCTCAGGAGGCGCGGGACCGACAGCGTCATGGTGCTCGCAGCGCCATACGCTCGTTGGATCAAGGCCAAGCCGGAGGATCCCGAGGCCCTCGAGACCAGCATGCACGCCAAAGATGTCGGTACGAAGCGTAGTACGATCGCTCGACGGGATGCTGCTCCTTCTAACTTGGTTAGAAGTCCGAGCATATCCTGCTCGCGCGCCGCACGCCATTGCCTCCCACCACTCCAGCGAAGCCTTGGCGAGCTCAACTCCTTCTAGACTACCTCCAACGGCCGACAAGGTCGACGAATGGAGGGCCACCATCCGTAGTCTCATCGGCTTCGCTTAACGGCGACACTCCGCGGCAACCAACCGCATCCTTGCCGCGGCGAGACGACAAGGCACGAGCCGGCGGCGACGAAACCTATGGGGGTGCAACCACCATGCACTCTCCATCCCGAATGCCAAGATCACCAGCTCCTCGGATCCACATCGACAGCGACTCCACCGCGTCATCGGATCCACGAGCTCGCCGAGATCAGCGCCAAGTTCTTCAAGAACGGCAACAAGAAGACGCTCGAACTCGCATCGAGCGCCGAAGAGAAGCGTGGCGTCAATCCGACCAGCGCGCTGGGCCCGCTGTCGACATGCAAGCGCCGGGGAACCAGTGACTTGTCAGACGCGTAGGTTGCCCTGCGCTCACTCGTGAGCTGCGGCAAGTCCAAAGGGTCCGACAAGAAAAACTTCAAGCCGATGTGCGTAGAAGTATGATGGCAGGACACACCCATCGGAGTTCCTCAACATCTACACCATTGCGGTGCAGGCTGCGGAGGGACGAGACGACAAGATCCTCGCCAACTACTTCCCGCTGGTACTAAAGCCAAATGTCAGATCTTGGCTCATGCACTTGCCGGACAGTTCCATATCTTCTTGGGCAGATCTATGCCATCAGTTTGTCGGCGCCTTCACAGCGGCGACAAGCCTCATGGCCAAGAGAGTGACCTTCACCTGCCGCCTGTAAGGAAGGAGAGTCCCTCGCAAGTTCATTCAGAGATTCAGCCAGTGCACTACAACATCCCAGATGTCCACCCCGCCGCGGTGATCAGCGCTTTCATCGAACGTGCGGAACCGCAGGATGAGGGAGGAGATGGCGATGTGCAAAGTCAAGGACGCCGATGAGCTGTATGCCTTGGCCGACAAGTGTGCACGTGTCAAGAAGGGGAAGACTCCTGAGAGAATGTGGAAGTAGGATCTCGACAAGGAGGAGACCGCCTGCAAAGAAGAGTCAAGCGGCGGAACAATGTAAAGAAGAAGAGCAAAGAGGTACTAGTTGTCGAGCAGTCCGCAACGGAGGTGGCGCCAAGAAGGCTAAGGTTGGTGGCTCCGCAAGGAGGTTACCACGACACGACCGCCAAGTCAGGGCGGCCGACAAGCAGTGACAGCTCCAACAAACAAGATCAGAAGATTCACCGGACCAAGGCCCGTGATCTCCAGAGCTGCAAGAAAGTCGAGCAGCTTGTTGAGCTATAGAAGGCTGAGTACGAGCGGCGAGACAAGGAGAAGTCCCAAGAAGGTGCTGGTGCAGCTAGCAAGAAGAGACCCGGCCGGGGAGGACGCGCGGCAAGGCCAAGCAGCGGCAAGGAGACAGACTCCCCCTGCCGCCGCGACAAGGATGAAGACGAAGATGATGATGAAGATATGGAAGACGATGAAGCTGATGAGCAGGAGTTTCGTAAGGCAACAGAGGTTCTCTGTTGACGGTGGTGCTTCTCGCATACCTCACACCGCCAACTCAAGCAATGGATGCGGAGGTTAATGCAGCAGTAACCATCCAGAGTCACGAGACCTCAAGTGGTCCAAGACGCCTATCGTTTTTGATATTGAGGACCACCCCGATCGCAGAATCGCGGTCGGGTGTTTGCCGATGTTGGTCTCACCAACTATCCGCAACCTCAAGGTCACCAAGATGTTAGTTGACGGCGGGGCCGACTTAAACCTGATCTCCTCCGCAGTGCTCCAGAAGCTTTAAATCCCTGACAGTGAGCTTGAAGAGACTGGCACGTTCCAAGGAATAAATCCAGGAAGGAGCAAGCCGAAAGGGAAGATTATGTTGCCGGTAACATTTGGCAGCGAACTGAATTTCAGAACTGAGAGGGTTATATTTGACGTCGCTGATTTCCCATTGCCCTACAATGGGATACTTGGCCTACCAGCACTCGCCAAGTTCATGGCAGCCTCTCATTATGCATACAACTTGCTCAAGATGCCCGGCCCGATAAGTGTTATTTCTGTTCATGGCGACAAGAAAGACGCTCTTATCTGTGCCGACAAGATTTACCGGGAAGCAGCTGCTGCGACAGATAGCAAATCACTTGCCGCTGAAGCTCCCGGAGGGAAGAAGAAGACCAAGTCCGGCAAGAGCTCTGATGCCCACTCCGGCAAGCGCACCTCTTCGGAGTGCTGCGCTACCGTTGAGGATGCACCATCGAGGTCCACCGGCAAGTGCAAGAAGATGATGGCAGCTCCGCCGAAGACCAAGAAGGTGTCCGCCAAGGAGGACGGCACTGGTGGTACCTTCACCATCAGTGCCACTCTCGATCCTAAATAGGAAGGCGAGCTCGTTTTTCTCATGGGCGAATGTCGATGTGTTTGCATGGCAACCATCCGACATCCCCGTGTTCCTGTGAGAGTAATTGAGCACCACCTAGCTGTCTGTCCTCATGCGCGCCCGCCAAGCAAAAAAGTCGAAAGCAGCAAAGGAGCACCAAGAGTTCATAGCGTAAGAGATCAAGAAGTTGGAAGCAGCAGGCCTTGTCAGAGGAGTGCTCCATCCCACGTGGTTGGCCAATCCGGTAGTTGTACGCAAGGAAAATGGGAAATGGAGACTTTGTATTGACTTCACAAATGTTAATAAAGCTTGTCCCAAAGACCCATTTCCCTTGCCACGTATCGACTAGATTGTTGACTCCACGGCTGGATGTGATTTGCTTTCATTTCTTGATGCATATTCAGGATATCATCAGATCTTCATGGCAGAAGAGGATGAAGAGAAAACCGCATTCATTACACCATGTGGCACATACTGTTTCATACAAATGCCTTTTGGTCTGAAGAATGCTGGTTCAACGTTTGCAAGAGTGGTCCACGATGCTTTTGAGCCCCAAATGCACAGAAATGTAGAAGCCTACATGGATGACATAGTGGTCAAGAGCAAGGACAAAGCAACTCTGGTTCAAGATTTGATGAGACCTTTGCAAATCTGCGCAAGATCAACCTCAAGCTCAACCCCGAGAAGTGCGTGTTTGGAGTTCCTTCCGCAAGCTTCTCGGTTCTTCGTGTCTCGTGAGGGTAATTGAAGCCAACCCCGACATGATCAAGGCCATTAAGCAAATTGAAGCACCAAAGCGCCAAGGATGTTCAAGACTTGCTGGTTGCGTGGCTGCTCTCAAAGAGTTTATCTCTAGGTCTGCTGAGCGCCTCGCCATTTTTCAAGATTTTGAAAAAGGCAGGTCCAATGAAATGGACTCGGCGGAGGCTGCGCAGCAGACTTAAAGAGGTACTGCCTTCCACTCCAATACTTGTTGCACCTAGGCCACAAGAGAAGTTGCTGCTATACATAGCGGCAACCAATCAAGTGGTTAGTGCTGCGTTAGTAGCGGAGAGGGAGGTGGATGACGAGCCGGCAACCATGGAAGAGGCATCCAGCGACAAGCAGGGGGCTTCTCCGTCAAGCTCGTCCCGATAAGGAAGGATCTGCGCAGGATTGCGAAAAGATTCGAAAAGGATGGTGCAGCGCCTACCTACTTTGTCACTCCCTTCGCAGGGGCTAGATCAAGGTACTGCGTGCAGAAGTTGCTTTTCGCCTCTTCATGGCCTCGAGAAAGCTGCGCCATTACTTCCAAGCACATGAGATAACAGTTGTCACCGCTTCCCTCAAGAGGATATTGCAAAATCCAGAAGCAACAGGATGGATTGTCGAGTGGGCACTGGAACTGTCAAGCTTTGGCCTCAAGTTTGAAAGCACTTCAACTATCCAAAGCAGAGCATTGGCAGAGTTTATAGCAGAATGGACGCCAACGCAAGATGAAGAGATTCCAGAGACGAGCATCCCCGTCAAGGAAGCAAATAAAGAGTGGCTCATGTATTTTGATGGTGCCTTCTCGCTGCAAGGCGCCGGTGCCGGCGTGCTGCTTATCGCACCCACCGGAGAGCACCTCATGTACATAGTCCAGATGCACTTTCCCAAGGAGCAAGCAACAAATAATACTGCAGAGTATGAAGGTTTGCTTGCCGGTCTCAGGATTGCAGTGGACCTTGGGAACAGGAAGCTTATTGTCAGGGGAAACTCGCAGCTTGTCGTCCGCCAAGTGAACAAAGATTATCAGAGTCCATTGATGGAAGCCTACATCGATGAAGTGAGAAAGCTAGAAGAACACTTTGAAGGCCTGCAAATGGAACATGTTCCAAGAGCTCAGAATGATATTGCTGATGGCCTGTCAAAGTGCGCCGCACTCAAGTTACCTGTGGAACCAGGAATTTTTGTGCTCAAGCTGACTCAACCAACTGTAACGCCATCAACTGGACAGAACAAGAAGAGGAAGTTGGTTTCGTGACTACTTTCCGTGAGAGCTCCTCAAGCCGCCGCCAAGAAGGTCCCCAAAATCAACACAGATATCGCCGAGGAGCAGTCTGCTCCGACAAGCCCTAGGGTTTGTTTCGCTGAAGCGACGCCCCGACAAGTTTTGCTCCGCAAGCTTGCCGGGATCATCAAGCTCGCTGAGCCGCAGGTTCTTGCCGAGAAGCTGATGTTCCCGAGCGGCAGATGTGCCTTTAGTTCTTGTTGTCGAGCCGCAAGCTCCAACATGGGCACAGATATCGCCCATTTCCTTCGCATGAGAGAACTTCCCAAGAGCAAGAAGAAGCAGAGAGAGTAGCCCGGCAGTCAAGTATGTACCAGTTTGTTGACAACATCCTGCATGTATGAGACTCAACGGTGTGAAATTGAAGTGTATTTGCCGGAAGATGGATGAAGCTGTTGGCAGAGATACACGGAGGCATATGTGGTCACCACATTGGTGCAAGAGCACTGTCAGAACCCCGATCCTAGGTCACACCGATCTAGCATGTAACACATCATATCACTTTGCGCCTCACGCACGGTATTCCCACGGTGTCGCTTACCATGGCCCGGACCGCTTATGCCTTTTGGCTCACGATATGATAGTGTCGCTAGCATCCATATGACGAAGAACCCGGCCGACATGGCTAGTCGTGAACCCAAAGCGGCACTAACCTATGGGGACAGCATACATGAAACACTTCGAGCATGTCGGTCATCAATGTATGAACTTGGGCTGTAGCACTGGCTAACAGACTCCGTATCCCGGCTGTAGCAGGCTAGGCAGACTCAAGTATCACCGCGTGACATTTCAAGGGACGTATATAGGAACGAAATGAATCACATGCCGCCAGTCAAGTGTCCAAGCAGAGTGTGGGCTAGCAGGACTCGTGAACCGGGCAGAAGCGGACTACTATCGCCGTAAGCACGAGACTACATTTCCCCATATGAGAGGCTGCCAAGGATAAACAACTAGTTTGTCGGATCCCACACATACCAAGCATTTCAAACATACACACAATATGCTCAATATGTGTAAATACGACGTGGCATCACAACATAACTCTACGACTCAAAATATTATTCATTAGGCTCCAAGAGCGAGATATTACAAACATGGGTCTCATGACCCCACACTCGAGCATACAAGTCAAAGCACAAGCGAAGCTAAACATGTCTGAGTACGCATAACTATAAATGAAAAAGGCTGAGAAGCCTCGACTATCTACCAGATCCTGCCGAGGGCACAAGATCGTAGCTGAGGTAACAAGCTAAACGTCAAGTCCAAGCGAACTACTAGCGAGACCGACGCCTCTCGCAAAACATAGAATAAGCAAACGTGAGTACAATTGTACTCAGCAAGACTTACATCGTAACTAACTACATATGCATCATTATCAAAAGGGGTGGTGGAGTTTGACCGCAGCAAGCCAGCTTTGACTCGGTGGCTATCCCGAACTACGATTGCAAGTAACTCTTTTGAGGTGGCGCACACGAGTCCACATATTCACCATGGCAATACACCACTATGGACCCGCCCCGCTTACCCTCGAGAAGCGCCATCCATAGCACTCACGCTTATCTTGCGATTTTAGAGTATCCACTTTCACTTGTCTATGAACTGATATAGGCAACCCGAAGTCCTTCTCCGTGGACACGGCTATTCAATAGATCATATTAAACCCCGCAGGGTGTACTTCTTCACACACGCTCACCACTTACCGCCGCCATACACGACATGTACTCGCAACCTTCAAGCGGAAGCCTAACGTGGGTGTCGGCCACAGCCTACCTAAACACTCAAGTCCCTAGTCCAGTTTATCGCCTATTCGGGTTCCATCCGCAGGAGTCCGCCGAGGTTTCCCATACAGCCCCGAACGATGTGTGCAGGGTTTCGAGATACCAAACGGGCACTCGGTACACCGGCCACGCAGCCACCGCAACACAACCCACCCCTAAGGTCAGCGCTATGCGTGCCCCCAAAGATGCTACAAACACCGAAACTACTTGCAACTCCCTGACCGAGGACAAGGGTGGTCAAGAAGCCGAGAGGGTCCATTGGTTTCGGGCCCAATGCGTGGTAGTAGCTAGTTCATGGATCACAAACACGTAACTCAGTTCCCGAGGACGGCTGCAATGAGACAACCCACCATGTACTCCTACATGGCCTCTCACCGCTACCTTTACCAAATCGTGTTCACACACTTAGCTCACACACAATAGGACATGTTCATAACAATTCCAATTCATTCCCGATGAATCAGACCCGACTCAACTCTAAGCAATAGCAGTGCATGACAAACAAGCATAAATGAGTAGGCACAACATGGGCTCAAACAACTCCTACTCATGCTAGTGGGTTTCATCTAATTACTGTGGAATGACAGTCATGCAAAGGATCAAGGGTTCAGCTACCGCAGCAAGTAACACATGAGTCGTTGTTGTCCTAATGCAATAAAATAGAGCAGGAGCGAGAGAGTGGGATTATATCGAATGAACAAGGGGTTTTGCTTGCCCGGCACTTCAAGATAATAGTTCTTCATCGGTGTCATCGAATAATCATCGCTTCGGTACATCGCTCATCGGGAGGAACAAACACCGCAACAAGAGAGAACACAATCAATGCAATGCACATATATGATGCATGATCATGTTAAGGTACTGAATTTACCTAATGCAATAATAATCCGTTATTGGAGTGGAATTCAAACAAGGTTGAATTCCAACTCAAAATGCTATTTCCTAAATTACCCTAATCATGATTCATCCTATTCTGTGATGTTAACTTGTTTAAACATGCATGATCATGGCATAAACAGATTCTTCATATTTTTCTGATCATTTTCATATATAAATTATTTCCATCCGAAGTTACGGTTGAATTTATATGATTTTTAGAAGTTTAGGACATTTTCTGAATTTTACTGAATTAAACTAAATCCGTAAAAGAATATTATCTGCGTCACCGACGTCGTGGTGACGCCAGAAGTCAAAGGCGCCGACCAGGTCAAATCTGACGGTGGGGGCCACACGCCGCTGACTAACTAACTAACCTAGTTAATTAATACTAACCGGGTTAGTTAAGTTAGTTTTAAACCTAACTAGAGTGGTTAGCGGGCGGGCCCAGATGTCGCTGACCGGGTGGTCAAACCCCGGTCAAAAGGGTCATGGGTCATGGCGCGCGGCGTTAGTAGCCGGCGAACCGACGCCGGGCGGCGTTAAGTGCAGATGGCTATTCCGCCACCAAAAGGGCGGGAAGGTACCTACAGAGAGCTGGGAACGCTACCAAGTTCTTGGTGGGGTAGTTGGAGCTCGGGCGGCCGGGATCGACGCCGCGACGAGTCGCGCGCGCCGGAGCTCGGCACGCCGGGTTGGCGCTTAGGGGGCACCGCAGGCCGAAAAGGTGGGTGCTACGGATTCCACGGCACGGTGAAGACGATCGCGTGCTCGAAACCGAGCCATCGTGGCTGTGGCCACGCCGGGCGACGCAATGGCGGCGGCGAAGTTTCGGCCACGGGGAAGTGGTAGCTAGAGGGGAGAATGAGCCGGAGAAGAGGGGATCACTGGGAGCTCACCGTGGTTGCGAGGAGGCCGTCGGGGAGCTCGGGTGGGCACCGGAGCCGGTGAATTTGGCGACGGCGACCGGCGGGTCCGAGAAGGGGGAAATGGTGGGGGCGGCGCCTCGGGGTGCTCCGGCATCGGGGAACTCGGTGAGGAGGAAGGAGAGGGCTAGGCGGAGGCCATGGACATGTCGGCGAGGCGAGGGAGGGCCGGTGGCCACGGCGGCGAGCGGCGGCGTTCTCGGTGGCGTTCGGTGAAGAGAGGGAGAGAGAGCTCCAGGGGAGGGGAAGGACGAGAAAGAGCGAGAGAGGTGCGGGGTGGCTGCGTGGCGACGCAAGGAGGTCGGGGAGGCCAGGCAGGCAGGGTGGAGGTGGCGCGGCGCGGCGGTGCGCTGCAGCGACACGCCTCGCCATCGGGCAGAGGTTAGAGATTTACCGCCCAGCCGGTGGGCTGGGCCGCCCAATGAGGGGGCTGGGCCAGTGGGCTGCAGGTGAGCTGTAACGCCTGTGTGAGCCTCTGTTCTTTCTATTTATTTCCTTTTCTATTTTTCTCGACATTTGTTTTGGTTTATTTAAAATACCAAACTAATTTAATTAATTATGCCAATTTTTGCAGGAGCTAACTATAATATTCCGTAGCTCCTCAACAAAAGGCACAATTTTTGGACAATATTTTATATATATAATAATATATATCCAAGGCAAATATTTATGCATTAATTCCAAATGCCCAAAATAAATACTTTGATGAGATCCTGAAAATATTGGTTAGATTGTTAACTCTGTCCAATATTTTCAGAGGGCCACATGAGCATTTTCTTGACCTTTTGGAGCGATTTTATTTAGGTCATTTCCAAAAGTGATTCTGAGGGTTTCACAAATCCCCATTTCAATTTTCATGGAAATTAACATGATGACATGAATGCCTTAATGCAACTAATGTCAAGCAATTCTAGGGATGTGACAAGCACTTGCTGGCAAAGCTTTCCGGCAAGGTTTCTTCTGGCCGGAAGCCCTCCAGGATGCAACTGCACAAGTAACCAAGTGTGAAGCGTGCAGTTCCATTCCAAGCAGATACACCAGCCAACTCAAGCTCTCCGCACGATCCCTTTATCCTGCCATTTTCGGTCTGGGCTCGACATCCTCGGCCCCTTCCCCGAGCTGTCGGGGCTTTGAGTATTTGTACGCGTGCAATCGACAAGTTCACAAAGTGGCCGGAAGTGGAAGCAAGGAGGAAGGTGACAGACAACAAGCATCAAGTTCTTCAGGTCAATTGTTTGCCGTTTTGGGATTCCTAACCGGATCATCACCGACAACGGCACACAATTCACGAGTCGCACCTTCATGCAATACGTCCAAGATCTTGGCGCCAAGGTCTGCTTTGCTTCTATTGCTCATCCAAGGAGCAACGGTCAAGCAGAAAGGGCAAACGCTGAAGTGTTGCGAGGACTCAAGACCAGAACTTTTGATAGGCTGCGCAAGTGCGGAAGAAACTGGATTGAGGAGCTGCCGGTGGTTCTTTGGTCGATCAGGACGACGCCAAATCGAGCCACTGGCCAGACACCTTTTGCTCTAATCTATGGAGCAGAGGCAGTTCTCCCCACGGAACTCGTATACGGATCACCTCGAGTGCTCGCTTAAGATGAGCTCGAGCAAGAGCAACTGCGACAAGGTGACGCGCTGCTCCTTGAGGAGGATCGTCTTCAGGCTGCTGTACGAGCTGCTCGTTACCAGCAAGCTTTGCGCCGCTACCATAGCCGCAAAGTTAACGCCAGAAAGCTTCGAGGAAGGCGACCTTGTTCTTCGGCGCGTTCAGTCCGCCAAGAATTCCAACAAGTTGACGCCGAGGTGGGAAGGCCCTTATTGGGTGAAACGAGTCACTAGGCCTTGAGACCGAAGATGGCATTCCGGTGAGCAACTCCTAGAATATAGAACACCTTCGTAAGTTTTACCCATAGGGCGCGGTTGCCGGAACCCGTTCCGGCAACCACCCTTTTGTACAAGTCTTGCCGCTGTTGCATGTAATCCTTTGTACAAAGTCGGGCGCAGACCCCGTGCATCAGTAAAGCTCATGTGTTGCGCACAACGTGTCAAATGCATGCTTTCATAATCCTTTATGCATGTGTTATCTAACATTTTGTGCAGCATCCACACCCGGTAAGCAATAACGAGCCACTAGGCTTCATAACTTTATTTTCTCTTCTTTCTTCTCAAAGAATGGAAGGTCCCTTCCCCCACAAGTTAGCCGGGGGGGAGGAGAAGATAATGATGTGGGCCACCAAGTGTCGCTCGAGGAAGTATCGCCTTGCCGGGAAGCAAACGACAGAAAAAGCTAAGTTGCCAAAGTTTGAGCAATCTGTTTTTAAATTTTTGAGTTATCTTCCTCGAACGATAGTACTTTGTATGGAAAACATGTGCGCGAAGGAACCAACTCGCGGCTGGTTTGCGCCCTTACTTTGTTTCGAGTCCGCTCAACAACTTAAGTGAGCTGCAACCAGTTGCGACAAGGTTGCTTGTCGGAGGCGGCATCGCCAAAGAAGTTGCCGACGTCCCGCACTCAGCAATCAGCATGCAAAGGTGCCCGCACCGACAAGTTACCTAAAAGCGTAGGGCACAAACATACAAAGGAAGAAATCGAGTAAAGGAAATAACATTGCAATCGTTCGCCTAAGATAGAGTATATTACAAAATAACTTGTCGCTGATCTAATAAATTGTTCTAAACATGATCAACAGCGACAAGGGAAAGATAAACTTATGGCCTAGTCCACGCGGGTCGCCATCAACCCTCTTCACTCCGCTCACCCTGTCCACAATGGGTGCGACAAGGGCCTTGAGCGCTTCAACGTCAGCAGTTGGCGGCAGGGACTTGAGGATGTTGGCGAAGCTGACACCTGGATTGCGGAAGGCCACCTTCATCAGCACTTTCTGAAGAGCCCCTGCATAGATTTGGCGCGACTCGTCGGCCAGCTGCTTTGGGATCTCCTCCCGGAGCCGCTGGAGAGCCGTCAACATGCTCTTGAAGAACAGGCTGAGCTTGGCGCTGGGTTGGAGATGCTCGTCGGTGGAGTACCCGAGGTCCACCATCCCCATCTCCATCAGCTCCTTGTCAATGGCGGCGGCAGATCCACAAGACCCTCCGCCCAAAGGCATCACATTCTCTTTGAAGGTTGTATGGGCGTTCGTGGCGGTCGCCAACATCTCCTCGTTGGCCTTGATCTTCTCCAGCAAACCCACTTCCCGCTCCTTGGCGCCGTCCAGCGTCTCCGTCAGGGTGGACAGCTTCAGCTCAAGATCCGCCTTGGCATCCTTGGCGGCGTCTATCTCTTTGATCCTCTCAGCGAGACGGCCCTGCAACTCACCAAGAATGTAGGCGTCCTTCTCGCGCTCGTGCTTCAGCGCGGTGACCTCCTCGCCACTCTTCTGGAGGCTGGCTTCCAGCTGCGTTACCCTCGTCTCCAACTCCTTCTTGGCGGCCTCGACAGCTGCGGCAGCGTCCTTTGCCTCCTTGAGTGCTCCGCCAATTGATTGCTCGCGCGCGGCAAGATCTTCCTCATAGCTGTCGAGGTTGATCTTCCGCTGCGCCAGCTCGCCTTCTTGCGTAGATAGCTTCTCGCCGGCAAGCCTTTGCTGCTCTTCGAACTCGGCCTTCTCAAGGATGAAGGCCGTGCGCTCTTCGGAGAGTTGCTCCCGCGCTCCTGCTATGTCCCGGAGAGTTTTGTTGTTGGCGCGGAGCTCTTCTGGCGCTTCTCCATGTCAGCTCCTCCCTCACGACAAGTGCTTCCTCGACTCCAGCTTAGCTTGTCGGGCGCGGTAGAGCGACAGCAGCTTCTTCAAAGAGCTGCTCCTCCTCGACTCGCCATCGCTGCTACTTGGCGCGTCAACTAGCGACAGCCCAGTGGAGGCGAGCAGCTCCTCGCTGAAGGTCTCTCCTCGACCGGCGCCACAGGCTTGACGCCCATGGAAGCTTGATGAAGACACCGTCGCCGGCCTTCAGATAAGCGCCGGGCTGGGGCTCTTCGGAGCTTGGTGCTGCATCGGTGGCGGAGGGATCAGCGGTCGGCGTAGCGCCTGGCGCTCCTGCGGCCTCAGGGTCATCAGTACGACCACCAGACCCCTCCCCAGCCTTTGCGCCAGCAGCCTTGGCGGCCTCCTCGCCGGCGGACCCATCGGCGCCGGCCTCCTCCTCCATGTTGGCGGCATCGTCATTGTTGCCGCGCGCGTCCTCCTCGCCGGCAACCTCAGTCTCCATCGGCTCTCCGGCAGATGGATCTGATGATCAGAAAAAGAAAGAACAGTCAAGCAAATGTTCGAAAAGAAGAACAGAAGAAAAGGAACCCAAGGGAAATTTTCAAGCAAGGAGATTACCTGTGATGGGGTCTGTGGCCGCGGTTTCCACCACCGAAGGATTGTTGGCGCTGCCCCTTGTCGGAGAAGCATCCCTTGTCGGAGAGGCCTCCCTTGCCGGAGAGCGCTCCCTTGCCGGAGAATTCTCCCTTGGCGGCGTAGTTGAAGCAGAGAGAACTTCGGGAGTGATTTCCGGGGCCTCCTGATGAGGCTGCTCTGCTCCTACACAAATCAACAAGTCAGATATCAGTGAAGAAGGAGCACCCATGCACAACTAACCGTAAGAAATAAGCCAATTACTTACGTTGGGGGCTGTGCTGGGGGCTGCTCTGTGGAAGGGTTGCCGGGTCCGGCAAAGGGGTCTCAGACACGCCTCCTGTCGCCACGGGGGGATCATCTTCGATGACAACCACCGGAGTCTTGGCCCTCTTCGACGCCCTCTGAGTCAGCGTCCTGAAGAAGGAAAGGGTTCAGAACAAAGCAAGTTAGATACAAGACAAAGCAAAAAATTGAAGAATTACAAGTACAGCGACAAGATCTTACTCTTCTTCCTCCTCCTCGGAGCTGAGAGCGGAGAAGTCGAATTCCGCTCCACCTCCGGTGCGACAAGCTGGAAGGGTGGGCTCCCTCAGACGCTAGGCGGGTGCGGGAGCCGTGGTCCCAGAAGTCCCCGCTCCGGTTGCTGTGGCAGCGTGAGGCGCTCCCGCGGCAACAGAGGTTGTCGCGGTGGAGTGCGTCGCGCGGCGAGACGGCTGTTGGCCCGTCTGCCGCCCCGCCACTTCCCCGGTCTTGCGGAGGCGCCTTCTTGGCGGGGCCGCGGGCTCCTCCTGCTGCAAGTCATCTGAGGGTGGAGGGGAGGCGCCCCCGGCAGGCTCGTTCGGCTCAGCGTCGGGCTCGGCCTGCTCCTCCACGCCGGCAAGCTCTTCTCGGTCGGCAAGGCTTGCCGCCTCGGCTGCCTCCGCCTCCTCCACGGTGAACCCAAACTCACCGGCAGCAGCAGCTTCCGCCGCCTCCTCCAGCCTGGTGGCGATGCGCTGCAGCTCGGCGTCGGTGGTGTCGCGGGTGAGCCACTTCTGCTCGTCGGCACGGATCGGCACCTCTTCCAAGCTATCGAAGAACTGTTGCACGATGTCGTCGGCGGGCTCTTGCCAAGGTGGAACGATTCCGTGGGAATCACACAACGGCATCATCGCGCGGATGCGGTCAAGCGACGAGTTGTTGCACAAAGGAACGACCCCCCTCGGCAACATGAACCACTCGGGGCGATCTGGGTCAGGCTTGAACAACTCCAGCAGCATCGCATCCAGCTCCAAGACAGTGAAGTTCCAACTGAGGCCCGGGCGCAGCCTCATGATGTCTGTCGCGTTTCGGAACTCCCAAGCAGGTCTCCTCCTCTCCTGCAAGGGAGCGATGCGGCGGCGAAGGAAATCCGCGCCAACAGCACCTACAGTGAGTCCGGCATGCCTGAGGCGCAAGATCTGGGTCACAGCTATCTTCAACCTCGCATCCTCTGGCGCCAAGTTACTCCAATCGTTGCCGCGCACTATGGGATTTTGGCGCTGGCCTGTGAAGGGCTGCGGATTCTCCTCTATGATCCAACACCAATCGGCTCTCCACTCCTCCCACTTGCTGCAAAGCTCTCCTTCCAGATATGCCTCTTTCTTGCCGATCCTGGAGATCCATGCAATCCCTCCGGCAAGCGACTCTCCTCTCTCAACGCGGGGCATGAAGTAGTGGCGGAAGAGGGCTACATTTGGGTGGACTCCGACAAAGTTCTCGCAGAGGTGTGCGAAAACTGCCATGGTGAGGATGGCGTTGGGGGTGAAATCAAGAAGGCGGAGGCCGTATGTGTTCATGATGTCGCAAAAGAACTCGGAAAAGGGCGGGCAGAGCCCGCAGTAGAAGAAAAGCGCGAAGAAGGGGTACCCGACGGAAACCTTCTCGGATGCGGCGGCGGAGATCACCCTCGTGCGCGGGTGCGCCCGCGTCTCCGTCGACCAGAAGAGGTAGTACAGCTCCCGCAGCTCCTGCGCGTCGAGCAAGGGGTCGAAGGTGGCCCGCTCCTTCCGCAGCGCCGCGAGCCGCTGCGCCTCGGCCGATTTCACGCCTTTTCCCTTGTCGGCCTTCGGGCCCATGGCGGAGGTGGTGGAGGAGTCCGACGGCGTTGATGGCGCGGGTGGCAATGGGGAGGGGCGGGGCGTCGCTCTCTTCGGATTTGAGAAGAAGGGGGGAGCGGCGGTGGTTTTGATGTGACAAAGAATGGCAAGTGGGCGCCCTGTCCCTGTTTCCCCGCTTATAAGGAGGGAGAGGGGCGGCTCCCGCTTTTCCCAATTAAAGAAAGCCCCACGATCTCTCCCACGACGCCACGTCCGGGCATGCCGTTCGTGGGGGCGTGGTGGGTCCGAGGCGAGTAATCGCGCGATCTAGGCCGCGCGCGTCTGCAGACTGCTTTTGGGCCTGGCCCAACAGCGCGCTGCACCGTGTGTGGCCCAGTTCGGGGCTCCTGCCGGTGTACTAGAGTAGGGTACCCTAGTATCCCGAACTCGCAGCACGGGCAGTTGCAGCACCAGCGGCGTGGCCGCCTGGTGACCGCTAAGATCTCGGCGGCTCCTTTGGAGCCATTCAAGAACAAAGTATTCAAGACCCCGGCAAGAGGAGCTTGCCGGGAAGGCCACGAAGGGCATGAAGGAAACAAGGCCCCGGCAAGAGGAGCTTGCCGGGAAGGCTTGGTGAGCGACAAGCTCCCGAGCGCGACAAGGATGCAGCCGCGGCAAGGTACTTGCCGAGGCAGGCAACCTCTCTTCATCTCCGCTCCAGCTCATCCGCCGACGTGTCGCCGTGGGGCTACTCCAGGCACGCGTGTCGAAGGGCTGTGCAGCCAGCGGGGAGCAGCGATAAGCGGCGCTGACGAGCCTACCATCGTGGCAAACGGTGGTGCACTTGACGGTCCTCACAGCCTCGCTTAGGCGACAGGACGGGCATTTATTGATCTTGTCCCTTGCCATCGAGTTAGGTATATGCACCGTACCTTCGCATAAATCGGTGTACCAACTACTGTTTTCCCATTTTTGCCCTCGTCTACGTTGCCACCTGTGGTGACCCGTTGAGCCTATAAAAGGAGGCCCGTGTGCAATGTGGAAAAGGTTCGGATCCATTCAGCTCATTCGACTCACTCGAGACTACACACACTCAGGCTAGGTTTTGTAGCTCCCATTGCTCCCTAGCAAGAACACAATACAATCAACCAAGCAGCAGTAGGAGTATTATCTCTCCGGAGAGCTCCGAAGCTGGGTAAACTGCTCGTGTGCATCGCTTCGATCCGCTCTTTGTGCAATCTCCGCCCCCCTCCGAACCACAAGGGACTCGGTCCGCCAGGTCCCATAGGTGTCCGTGGGTCACGATCAGCTTCCCCGACAGTGAACTACTCCCTCCTCTTCATGGAGAGCGTCGGGATGATGAAGATGGCCACAGTTGAGGGTTCCCCCTCCGGCAGGGTGCCGGAACGGGCCCCCGAGAGGTTTTTGGTGTCTACAGAGGCTTGCGGCGGCGGAACTCCCGCTCTATTCTCTGTTCTGGAAGTATTTTGATACGTAGGTATATATGGGTGCGGGGGGTACGTCGGTGGAGCTTCGGGGGGCCCACGAGGCAGGGGCGCGCCCTAGGGGGCTGGGCATGCCCCCACCCTCGTGGCCAGCTCCCGTATCTTCTGACGTAGAGTCCAAGTCTATCTGGTGGCTTTCCTTCCAAAAATAACTTCTCCAGTTGATTTCGTTCCGTTTCGACCCCGTTTGATATTCCTTTTTTTCAAAACACTGAAATCGGCATAAAACAGCAAATCTGGGCTGGGCCTCCGGTTAATAGGCTAGTCCCAAAAATAATTTAAAAGTGGATAATAAAGACCAATATTGCCCAAAACAGTAGATAATATAGCATGGAGCAATCAAAAATTATAGATACGTTGGAGACGTATCAAGCATCCCCAAGCTTAATTCCTGCTCGTTCTCGAGTAGGTAAATGATAAAAAAGATAATTTTTGATGTGGAATGCTAGTTGGCATAATTTCATTGTAATTCTTCTTAATTGTGATATGAATATTCAGATCCGAAAGATTCAAGACAAAAGTTCATATTGACATAAAAATAATAATACTTCAAGCATACTAACAAAGAAATTATGTCTTCTCAAAATAACATGGCCAAAGAAAGTTATCCCTACAAAATCATATAGTCTGGCTATGCTCTATCTTCACCACGCAAAGTATTTAAATCATGCACAACCCCGATGACAAGCCAAGCAATTGTTTCATACTTTTGACATTCTCAAAACTTTTTCAATCTTCACGCAATACATGAGCGTGAGCCATGGATATAGCACTATATGTGGAATAGAATGGTGGTTGTCGAGAAGACAAAAAGGAGAAGATAGTCTCACATCAACTAGGCGTATCAACGGGCTATGGAGATGCCCATCAATAGATATCAATGTGAGTGAGTAGGGATTGCCATGCAATGGATGCACTAGAGCTATAAGTATATGAAAGCTCAACAAAAGAAACTAAGTGGGTGTGCATCCAACTCGCTTGCTCACGAAGACCTAGGGCATTTTGAGGAAGCCCATCATTGGAATATACAAGCCAAGTTCTATAATGAAAAATTCCCACTAGTATATGAAAGTGATATCATAGGAGACTCTCTATCATGAAGATCATGGTGCTACTTTGAAGCACAAGTGTGGTAAAAGGATAGTAGCATTGCCCCTTCTCTCTTTTTCTCTCATTTTTTTATATTATTTTATTTGGGCCTTTTCTCTTTTTTTATGGCCTCTTTTTTTTCTTTTTCTTTTTTTTATTTTTCGTCCGGAGTCTCCTCCCGACTTGTGGGAGAATCATTGTCTCCATCACCCTTTCCTCACTGGGACAATGCTTTAATAATGATGATCATCACACCCTTTTCTTTACTTACAACTCAAGAATTACAACTCAATTCTTAGAACAAAATATGACTCTATATGAATGCCTCCGGCGGTGTACCGGGATATGAAATGACTCATGATTGACATGTATGAAAGAATTATGAACGGTGGCTTTGCCACAAATACGATGTCCACTACATGATCATGCTAAGGAATATGACAATGATGGAGCGTGTCATAACAAAAGGAATGGTGGAAAGTTGCATGGCAATATATCTCGGAATGGATATGGAAATGCCATAATAGATAGGTATGGTGGCTGTTTTGAGGAAGGTTTATGGTGGGTGTATGATACCGGCGAAAAGTGCGCGGTATTAGAGAGGCTAGCAATGGTGGAAGGAAGAAGCGTGCGTATAATCCATGGACTCAACATTAGTCATAAAGAACTCATATACTTATTGCAAAAATCTAGAAGTTATCAAAGCAAAGTATTACGCGCATGCTCCTAGGGGGATAGATTGGTAGGAAAAGACTATTGCTCGTCCCCGACCGCCACTCATAAGGAAGACAATCAATAAGTAAATCATGCTCCGACTTCATCACATAACGGTTCACCGTAAGTGCATGCTACGGGAATCACAAACTTTAACACAAGTATTTCTCAAATTCACAACTACTCAACTAGCATGACTCTAATATCACAATCTTCATATCTCAAAACAATTATCAAGCATCAAACTTTTCTTAGTATTCAACACACTCATAAGAATTTTTACAAATCATTTATGCTTAGCATATTAGGATTATTTAAGAAAATTACCATGCTATTTAAGACTCTCAAAATGATATAAGTGAAGCATAAGAGTTCATCTATTTGTTCAAAATAAATCCACCGCCGTGCTCTAAAAGATATAAGTGAAGCTCAATGAGTAGTCGAATAATTATGCAACCATGTGAAGACTCTCTAACATTTAAGAATTTCAGATCTTGAAACTTTATTCAAACAGCAAGCAAATATAAACAAAATAAAATGACATTGCAAGGATAGCACAACTCATGTGAAGAAGCAAAAACTTAGGCTCAACGGATACTAACCGATAGTTGTTGAAGAAGAAAGGTGGGATGCCTACCGGGGCATACCCAAGCTTAGATGCTTGAGACTTCTTGAAATATTATCTTGGGGTGCCTTGGGCATCCACAAGCTTGAACTTTTGTGTCTCCTTAATTCCTTTCATATCATGGTTTCTCTTTTTATCAAAAGCTTCATTCACAACAAACTCAACAAGAACTCGTGAGATAGGTTAGTATAAACCAATGAAAAACCTTATCATTTTCTATTGTAACAAATCACTAACATTATTATTCAACATTTTATACTAAATGCCTCTGCATATTTAATACTCCTATCCTTAAATAGAATCATTAAACAAGCAAACATATGCAAACAATGCAAACATAACCGCAATCTGCCAAAACAGTACAGTCTGTAAAAAATGCAAGAGTATCAATACTTACCTAACTCCAAAAAATATGAACTAAAATTCCCACTGTAATAAATTTATCAGATCTCAATATGCAATAATATTCAACATTATACCACCCTCTTACTTTTCTAGGGAATTTTTGCAACAGCGGTAAACTTTCTGTTTTCAAACAGCAACATGTATACTAGAAAAATAAGCATGGCAAAGGCTATCCTTGACATTTTTATTGGAACTAAAGATGCAAAAGATTATTCTAAATAAAAGAAATCAAAAACTAACAAGAGAAAATGACGCTCCATGCAAAACACATATCATGTGGTGAATAAAAATATAGCTCCAAGTAAAGTTACCGATGAACGAAGACGAGACAGGGGATGCCTTCCGGGGCATCCCCAAGCTTAGACGCTTGGTTATCCTTGAATATTACCTTGGGTTGCCTTGGTAATACCCAAGATTAGGCTCTTTCCACTCCTTATTCCATAGTCAATCGAATCTTTACCCAAAACTTGAAAACTTCACAACACAAAACTTAACAGAAAACCCGTGAGCTCCGTTAGCGAAAGAAAACAAAACACCACTTCTAGGTACTGTAATGAACTCATTCTTTATTTATATTGGTGTTAAACATACTGTATTCCAACTTCTCTATGGTTTATAAACTATTTTACTAGCCATAGATTCATCAAAATAAGCAAACAACACACGAAAAACAGAATCTGTCAAAAACAGAACAGTCTGTAGTAATCTGTAACTAACGCAAACATCTGGGACTCCAAAAATTCTAAAATAAATTGGTGGACCTGAGGAATTTGTCTAGTAATCATATGAAAAACGAATCAACTAAATATCACTCTCCAGTAAAAAGTTGAAGCTAATCTCGTGAGCGCCTAAGTTTCTGTTTTTTACAGCATGATCATAAAGACTTTACCCAAGTCTTCCCAAAGGTTCTACTTGGCACAAACACTAATTAAAACATAAAACCACATCTAAACAGAATCTAGATGGATTATTTATTCCTAAACAGAACTAAAAAGCAATAAACTAAAATAAAAATGGGTTGCCTCCCAAAAAGCGCTTTCGTTTAACGCCCCTAGCTAGGCATGATGATTCAATGATGCTCGCATAAAGATAAGAATTGAAACATAAAGAGAACATAATGACTAGCACATTTAAGTCTAACCCACTCCATATGCATAGGGATTTTGTGAGCAAACAACTTATGGGAACCAGAATCAACTTGCATAGGAAGGTAAAACAAGTATAACTTCAAGATTTTAAGCACATTGAGAGGAAACTTGATATTATTGCAATTCCTACAAGCATATATTCCTCCCTCATAATAACTTTAAGTAGCATCATGAATGAATTCAACAATATAACCAGCACCTAAAACATTCTTTTCATGATCTACAATCATATAATTTTTATTACTCTCCACATAAGTAAAATTCTTCTCATTCGGAATAGTGGGAGTAAACTCAACAAAATAATTATCATGTGAGGCATAATCCAATTGAAAACTAAAATCATGATGACAAGTTTCATGGTTATCATTATTCTTAATAGCATACAAGTCATCACAATAATCATCATAGATAGCAACTTTGTTCTCATAATCAATTGGAACCTCTTCCGACATAGTGGAATCATCACTAAACAAAGTTGACACTCTTCCAAATCCACTTTCATGTTCATCACAATAAGATTCAACATCCTCCAAAATAGTGGGATCACTACTTCCTAAAGTTGACACTCTTACAAACCCACTTTCATCAATATAATCATCATAAATAGGAGGCATGCTATCATCAAAATAAATTTGCTCATCAAAGCTTGGGGGACAAAATATATCATATTCATCAAACATAGCTTCCCCAAGCTTGTGGCATTGCATATCATTAGCATCATGGATATTCAAGGAATTCATACTAACAATATTGCAATTATGCTCATCATTCAAAGATTTATTACCAAGCATTTTAATGCATTCTTCTTCTAGCACTTGAGCACAATTTTCTTTTCCATCATACTCACGAAAGATATTAAAAAGACGAAGCGTATGAGACAAAACTGACTCCATTTTTTTGTAGTTTTCTTTTATAAACTAGACTAGTAATAAAACAAGAAAAAAAAAGATTCGATTGCAAGATCTAAAGATATACCTCCAAACACTCACCTCCCCGGCAACGGCGCCATAAAAGAGCTTGATGTCTACTACGCAACCTTCTTCTTGTAGACGTTGTTGGGCCTGCAAGTGCACAGGTTTGTAGGACAGTAGCAAATTTACCTCAAGTGGATGACCTAAGGTTTATCAATCCGTGGAAGGCGTAGGATGAAGATGTTCTCTCTCAAGCAACCCTGCAACCAAATTACAAAGAGTCTCTTGTGTCCCCAACACATCCAATACAATGGTAAATTGTATAGGTGCACTAGTTCGGCGAAGAGATTGTGCGATATGGATGGTAGATATAGGTTTTTGTAATCTGAAAGTATAAAAACAGCAAGGTAACTAAGGATAAAAGTGAGCGTAAACGGTATTGCAATGATAGGAAACAAGTCCTAGGGTTCATACTTTCACTAGTGCAAGTTCTCTCAACAATAATAACATAGATAGATCATATAACAAGCCCTCAACATGCAACAAAGAGTCACTCTAAAGCCACTAATAGCGGAGAACAAACGTAGAGATTATGGTAGGGTACGAAACCACCTCAAAGTTATTCTTTCCAATCAATCTATTAAAGAGTTCATACTAGAATAACACCTTAAGACAGAAATCAACCAAAACCCTAATGTCACCTAGATACTCCATTGTCACCTCAAGTATCCGTGGGCATGATTATACAATATGCATCACACAATCTCAGATTCATCCAACCAACACAAAGTACTTCAAAGAGTGCCCCAAAGTTTCTACCGGAGAACCAAGAAAACATGTGCCAACCCCTATGCATAGGTTCATGGGCGGAACCCGCAAGTTGGTCACCAAAACATACATCAAGTGGCACGTGATATCCCATTGTCACCACAGATAAACACGGCAAGACATACATCATGTGTTCTCATCATAAAGACTCAATCCGATAAGATTACTACAAAGGGAAAACTCAATTCATTACAAGAGAGTAGAGGGGGAGAGGAAACATAAGATCCAACTATAATAGCAAAGCTCGTGATACATCAAGATCGTGCCAAATCAAGAACACGAGAGAGAGATCAAACACATAGCTACTGGTACATACCCTCAGCCCCGAGGGTGAACTACTCCCTCCTCGTCATGGAGAGCGCCGGGATGATGAAGATGGCCACAGGTGAGGGTTCCCCCTCCGACAGGGTGCCGGAACGGGCTCCCGAGAGGTTTTTGGTGGCTACAGAGGCTTGCGGCGGCGGAACTCCCGCTCTATTCTCTGTTCTGGAAGTTTTTCGATATGTAGGTATATATGGGTGCAGGAGGTACGTCGGTGGAGCTTCGGGGGCCCCACGAGGCAGGGGCGCGCCCTAGGGAGGTGGGTGCGCCGCCCAACCTCGTGGCCAGCTCCCGTATCTTCTGACGTAGAGTCCAAGTCTATCTGGTGGCTTTCCTTCCAAAAATAACTTCTCCAGTTGATTTCGTTCTGTTTCGACTCCGTTTGATATTCCTTTTCTTCGAAACACTGAAGTAGGCATAAAACAACAAATCTGGGCTGGGCCTCCGGTTAATAGGTTAGTCCCAAAAATAATATAAAAGTGGATAATAAAGCCCAATATTGCCCAAAACAGTAGATAATATAGCATGGAGCAATAAAAAATTATAGATACGTTGGAGACGTATCAATGAACTCCTTTCTCTTATGCTTCAAATGATAGTCTTCCCAACACTCAACTCTCTCTCACAGATTTGGCTATGGTGGAAAGATGATTTGAATGGAAAGCAACTTGGGGAAGGCTAGAGATCTAGATTCTTGTGGTTGGATTGGAATGTCTGTATCAACACATGAGTAGGTGGTTCTCTCTCAGAAAATGAGTAGTGGAGTGTAGGCATGTTCTGATGGCTCTCTCCCAAATGGAGAAGGGGGTGGAGGGGTATTTATAGCCTCCACACAAAATCCAACCGTCACACACATTTGACCCAACTCAGTCAGACCGAATAGAAGAACTCGGTGAGACCGATTTTGTTCAAAATGTGAATGTTAGGAATCTCGGTGGGACCGACATGATCAACTCGGTGGGACCAATGTGCTAGGGTTAGGGCAAAACCTCATCTCGGTGAGACCGATTGCGTAAACTCGGTGAGATCGATTTCAATAATGAATAAGCAGGGAGTTGGTCACGCAAACTCGGTGGCACCGATTGCACATTTCGGTGAGACCAAAATAATTACAACAGGCAATAGAGAGTTTGCAAGGCCATCTCGGTGAGACCAAATTGACTAGGGTTTCTCGTAGTGGCTATGTCGAATGAACTCGGTGGCGCCGGATAGATCAAATCGGTGGGGTCGAGTTTGACTTTTAGGTTTTGGACATATGTGGAAATGAGAAAGTGGCTGATGGTTTTGGAGCAATATCACTAAGCACTTTGAGAAAGTAGACCATTAAGCAACACCTCACCCCCTTTTAATAGTATTGGCTTTCCTATGGACTCAATGTGATCTTGGATCACTAAAATGAAAATGAAGAGTCTTGAGCCTTTGCCAATCTTTGTCCTTGGCATTTTGAGGGGTCCACATCTCTAGTCTTTGCCATGCCAATCATTGAACTTTCTGAAATATTTAACTTGAATGGATATTAGTTCAATGATCTATACGTTGTTATGAATTATCAAAACCACCTGGGGATTAGTTGCACTTTCAGTATATCCATCGGTGGTCTCTCACACATGCTCACACTCTCTCTCTTGAGGTGTCTTTCTTGCAGACGTGCTCTCGATATCACCATCCCTCCCTCTCGCAACCATTTACGACTGTTTTCACTAAGCTTTATCACAAGCACTCTTCCTCTCACACCCATACGCACGCACAATCCTCATAGACCCTTTCTCTATACATAGACCTGCATACGTGTCTCCCGCACACACATTATCTTCAGGCATGTCTCGCACGTATTGTCTCCACCTCTCTTCCTAATTGACGAGTATGATTCTAGTAGGGCATTATGTACGATTCCCCTTAAAGTTAGGTTGGATGAATGGTAATATCAGATATAAGCGGTTACCTTAGTCCGAGGACCTAGGGTTACAAATCCTAGCTGGCTTTATCAGTGGACACAGAGTCCTTCACGACTCTGGTATCTTTGTCTTGTACGACTAGTCCTCCATGGGTCTCCCTGAATGCGTCATGGGCCGACCAATGTGGCGCAGGATGGAACCGAAGCAAGGGCCTCACCTCGGCCCACCAGACCTCACGCGGTGACACACCCCACTACAAAAAAAAGACACATCCGTGACATTTTGGGTCGAACGAAATTTTTTTCTGTCATACTTATGACACTTTATGACGGTAATTGTGACAAAACCCGGTATCATCATAGATGTGGTGGGCTCCGACTTCTATGACAAAAAATCATGACAGAAAATGGGCTTTTCGTCCTGGGCGGGCCGGAGACGCAGCTGCATGACATTCTTTGGGCCGTCCATGACGGAAAAACCGTGGTAGAAGCGAGGGCGAGGAAAATATCGGGGTGTTCCCGGTTACGGTGGATGGTCGGGGCCAAGCGATGCACGTTTCTCTCATACACGCACGCGCGTGGGTGCGAGGCGTTGGGCTCTAACTGAACCCGAGTGATTGCACCGCAGGCTACACCTAATAAGGTTGCTAGTAGTGTTGATTACTCCTTGTAGTTGATGCTAGTTGGTTTATTTGGTGGAAGATCATATGTTCAGATCCTTTATGCATATTAATACCGCTCTAATTATGAACATGAATATGCTTTGTGAGTTGTTACGTTTGTTCCTGAGGACATGGGAGAAGTCTTGCTATTAGTAGTCATGTGAATTTGGTACTCGTTCGATATTTTGATGAGATGTATGTTGTCTAGCCTCTAGTGGTGTTATGTGAACATCGACTACATAACACTTCACCATTATTTGGGCCTAGAGGAAGGCATTGGGAAGTAATAAGTAGATGAACTAGGCTAATTTGGATCCATATGTTTCATGCTATGGTTAGGTTTACCTTAATACTTTTGTTGTAGTTGCGGATGCTTGCAATAGAGGTTAATCATAAGTGGGATGCTTGTTCAAGTAAGAACAGCACCCAAGCACCGGTCCACCCACATATCAAATTATCAAAGTACCGAACGCGAATCATATGAACATGATGAAAACTAGCTTGACGATAATTCCCATGTGTCCTCGGGAGCGCTTTTCTCTATATAAGAGTTTGTCCAGGCTTGTCCTTTGCTACAAAAAGGATTGGGCCACCTTGCACTTTATTTACCTTTGTTATAACTTGTTGCTTGTTACCAATTATCTTATCACAAAACTATCTGTTACCACTTGTTTCAGTACTTGCAGTGAATACCTTGCAGAAAACCGCTTATCATTTCCTTCTGCTCCTCGTTGGGTTCGACACTCTTACTTATCGAAAGGACTACGATAGATCCCCTATACTTTTCGGTCATCAAGACTCTTTTCTGGCGTTGTTGCCTGGGAGTGAAGCGCCTTTGGTAGTTGGAATTTGGTAAGGAAGAATTTATATAGTGTGCTGAAATTTACTGTCACTTGTTACTATGGAAAGTAATCCTCTGAGGGGCTTGTTCGGGGTATCTTCACCCCGACCAGTAGAGCAAAGAGTTTCTCCTCAACCTACTGAACCTACTGAAAATGAAATGTTCCCTTTGAAGTTCCTTCGGGTATGTTAGAAAAACTGCTAGCTAATCCTTTTGTAGGAGATGGAACAAAGCATCCTGATGAGCACCTAATATATGTGGATGAAGTTTGTGGATTATTTAAGCTTGCAGGTATACCCGATGATGTTGTTAAGAAGAAGGTCTTCCCTTTATCTTTGAAGGTAGATGCATCGACATGGTATAGGCTATGTGATGATACGAGATCATGCAACTATAAACGATTGAAATTGGAATTTCATCAGAAGTATTATCCTATGTTCATCGTGATCGCAATTATATATATAATTTTTGGCCTCGCGAAGGAGAAAGCATCTCTCAAGCTTGGGGGAGGCTTAAATCAATGTTATATTCATGCCCCAATCATGAGCTCTCAAAATAAATAATTCTTCAAAGTTTTTATGCTCGGCTTTCTCGTAATAATTAGTCCATGCTCGATACTTCTTGTGCTGGCTCTTTCATGATGAATACTATTGAATTTACATGGAATTTATTGGATAGAATTAAACGCAACTCTGAAGATTGGGATCTCGACGAAGGTAAGGAGTCAGGTATGACACCTAAGTTTGATTGTGTTAAGTCTTTTATGGATACCGATGTTTTCCGTAAATTTAGCACTAAATATGGACTTGACTCTGAGATAGTAGCTTCTTTCTACGAATCTTTTGCTACTTATGTTGATCTCCCCAAGGAGAAGTGGTTTAAATATCATCATCCCATAGAAGTAAAAGTAGCTGCACCTACTAAAGTTGAAGAAAAGACTATCACTTATAGTGATCCTGTTGCTCCTACTTCTTATGTTGAGAAACCACCTTTCCCTGTTAGGATAAAGGATCATGCTAAAGCTTCAACAGTGGTTCGTAAAAGCAATATTAGAACTTATACACCTCCTGAGCAAGTTAAATTTGAACCTAATATTGCTACTGTTAAAGATCTCTTGGCTGATAATATTGATGGGCATGTTATTTATTTCTGCAGTGAAACTGCTAGAATTGCTAAGCCTTGTGCTAAAGATAAACATAGACCTGTGGTAGGCATGCCTGTTATTTCTGTTAAAATAGGAGATCATTGTTATCATGGCTTATGTGATATGGGTGCTAGTGCTAGTGTAATACCTCATGACTTATACAAAGAAATTAAGCATGAGATTGCACCTGCTGAGTTAGAAGATATTGATGTTACAATTAAACTTGCCAATAGAGATATTAAATTAGCAATGGGAATTGTTAGAGATGTTGAAGTCTTGTGTGGGAAAACTAAATATCCCGCTGATTTTCTTGTTCTTGGTTCCCCACAAGGTAGCGTTTGTCCCATTATTTTTGGTAGACCTTTCTTGAACACTGTCAATGCTAGAATAGACTGCAAAAAGAGTGTTGTTACTATTAGCTTGGGTGATATGTCTCATGAGTTTAATTTATCTAAATTTAGTAGACAACACCGTGAAGAAGAATTGCCTAGTAAGGATGAAATTATTGGTCTTGCTTCTATTGCCGTACCTACTATTGACCCTTTAGAACAAGATTTGCTAGACCATGAAAATGATATGTTCATGCATGAAAGAAGGGAAATAGATGAAGTATTCTTTAAACAGGAACCTATTCTGAAACACAATTTGCCTGTTGAAATCCTAGGGGATCCTCCTCCACCCAAGGGTGATCCCGCGTTTTAGCTTAAACCGTTGCCTGATACTCTTAAATATGCTTACCTTGATGAAAAGAAGATATATCCTGTTATTGTTAGTGCTAACCTTTCAGAGCATGAAGAATAGGGATTATTGAAAACTCTGAAGAAGCACCGTGCTGCTATTGGATATACTCTTGATGATCTTAAGGGCATTAGTCCCACTCTATGTCAACATAAAATAAATTTGGAAGAAGATGCCAACCCAGTCCGTGATCGTCAACGAAGGCCGAATCCTAAGATGAAAGAAGCGGTAAAAAAAGAAATACTAAAGCTTCTGGAGGCAGGTATAATTTATCCCGTTGCTGATAGTCAGTGGGTAAGTCCTGTCCATTGTGTCCCTAAGAAGGGAGGTATTACTGTTGTTCCTAATGATAAAGATGAATTAATTCCGCAAAGAATTATTACAGGTTATAGGATGGTAATTGATTTCCGCAAATTAAATAAAGCTACTAAGAAAGATCGTTACCCCTTACCTTTTATCGATCAAATGCTAGAAAGATTATACAAACATACACATTATTGCTTTCTAGATGGTTATTCTGGTTTCTCTCAAATACTTGTGTCAGCCAATGATCAATGAAAGACTACTTTTACCTGCCCTTTTGGTACTTTTGCTTATAGACGTATGCCTTTTGGTTTATGTAATGCACCTGCTACCTTTCAAAGATGCATGATGGCTATATTCTCTGACTTTTGCGAAAAGATTTGTGAGGTTTTCATGGACGACTTTTCCGTCTATGGATCCTCTTTTGACGATTGCTTGAGCAACCTTGATCGAGTTTTGGAGAGATGTGAAGAAACTAACCTTGTATTGAATTGGGAAAAGTGCCACTTTATGGTTAATGAAGGCATTGTCTTGGGGCATAAAGTTTCTGAAAGAGGTATTGAAGTTGATAAAGCCAAGATTGACGCTATTGAAAAGATGCCATGTCCCAAAGACATCAAAGGTATAAGAAGTTGCCTTGGTCACGCCGGTTTTTATAGGAGGTTCATTAAGGACTTCTCCAAAATTTCTCGGCCTCTGACTAATTTATTACAAAAACATATACCATTTTTGTCTTTGATGATGATTGTGTAGAAGCATTTGAAATACTTAAGAAAGCATTGATCTCTGCACCTATTGTTCAACCACCTGATTGGAATTTACCTTTTGAAATCATGTGTGATGCTAGTGATTATGCTGTAGGTGCTGTTCTAGGACAAAGAGTTGATAAGAAATTAAATGTTATTCAATATGCTAGTAAAACTCTAGACAATGCTCAAAGAAATTATGCTACCACTGAAAAAGAATTCTTAGCAGTTGTATTTGCTTGTGATAAGTTCAGACCTTATATTGTTGATTCTAAAGTAACTATTCACACCGATCATGTTGCTATTAAATATCTTATGGAAAAGAAAGATGCTAAACCCAGACTTATTAGATGGCTTCTCTTGCTGCAAGAATTTGATTTGCATATTGTTGATAAAAGGGAGCTGAGAACCCCGTTGCAAACAACTTGTCTAGGTTAGAAAATGTTCTTGGTGACCCACTACCTATTGATGATAGCTTCCCGGATGAGTAATTGAATGTCATAAATGCCTCTCGTAGTACTCCATGGTATGCTGATTACGCTAATTACATTGTTGCTAAATTTATACCACCTAGTTTCACATACCAGCAAAAGAAAAAGTTTTTCTATGATTTGAGACATTACTTCTGGGATGACCCACATCTTTATAAAGAAGGAGTAGATGGTGTTATTAGACATTGTGTACCTGAGCATGAACAGGAACAGATCCTACGCAAGTGTCACTCTGAAGCATATGGAGGACACCACGCTGGAGACAGAACTACATATAAGGTATTGAAATCCTGTTTTTATTGGCCTACTCTATTCAAGGATGCCCATAAGTTTGTCTTATCTTGTGATGAATGTCAAAGAATTGGTAATATTAGTAGACATCAAGAAATGCCTATGAACTATTCACTTGTTATTGAACCATTTGATGTATGGGGCTTTGATTATATGGGACATTTTCCTGCCTCTAATGGATATACACATATTTTAGTTGTTGTTGATTACGTTACTAAGTGGGTAGAAGCTATTACAAATAGTAGTGTTGATCATAACACTTCTATTAAAATGCTTAAAGAAGTTATTTTTCCGAGGTTTGGAGTCCCTAGATATTTAATGACTGATGGTGGTTCACATTTTATTCATGGTGCTTTCTGCAAAATGCTTCCTAAGTATGATGTTAATCATGGAATTGCATCTCCTTATCACCCACAGTCTAGTGATCAAGTAGAATAGAGTAATAGAGAGCTCAAATTAATTTTGCAAAAGACTGTCAATAGGTCTAGAAAGAATTGGTCCAAGAAACTTGATGATGCATTATGGTCCTACTGAACTGCATAAAATCCTATGGGTATGTCTCCGTATAAAATGGTTTATGGAAAAGCATGTCACTTACCTCTCGAACTAGAACATAAGGCATATTGGGCTATTAAAGAGCTCAACTATGATTTCAAACTTGCCGGTGAGAAGAGGTTATTTGATATTAGCTCACTTGATGAATGGAGAACCCAAGCATATGAAAATGCTAAGTTGTTTAAAGAAAAAAAATAAAAGATGGCATGACAAAAGGATACAAAAGCGTGAGTTTAACTTAGGTGATTATGTATTGCTATACAAATCTTGTTTAAGATTTTTTGCAGGAAAACTTCTTTCTAAATGGGAAGGCCCCTACGTTATCGAGGAGGTCTATCGTTCTGGTGCCATAAAAATCAACAACTTCGAAGGCACAAATCCGAAGGTGGTAAATGGTCAAAGAATCAAACATTATATCTCAGGTAATCCTATAAACGTCGAGACCAATGTTATTGAAACCGTAACCCTGGAGGAATACAAAAGGGATACTTTCCGGAACGTTTCAGACTCCGAAAAGGAATAGGTATGTGGTATGGTAAGTAAACCGACTCCAAAACAATTTTTAAGGCAATATTTCTCCGTTTTGGAATATTTAGAAAAATAGAAAAATAAGAAGCAGTCCGGGAAGGTCACGAGGCCTCCACGAGGGTGGAGGGCGCGCCCTACCCCCTGGGCGCGGCCCCCCTACCTTGTGGGCACCTCGTGTGCTCTTCGGACTCCGTTTTCTTGCACAATACGTATTTTGGTCGGTAAAAATTCATTATATATTCTCCTGAAGGTTTTGACTCCTGTATCATGCAAATATTCTCTGTTCTTGTTTCGAGCTGTTTTTCTGACAGATCTAGATTATCATGACGTCTCGAAGTGCCCCAAGGACAAGTTCTTCGAGAAGGTCATCAACCCTTACCTCGGGGATGTGCTGCGACACCCTCAAACCATTGAGATGCGTGATGGGTTGCTGCACATCCGCGATGTTGAGGGACCGGAAGCATGGAGACGAGACTCGAAGCAGTGGAGCAACAAGTTTTCAAGTGCCAGGGGATGGTGGAACGTGGACACAACTCCAATCACATGATGATCGCGGAGTTCACCAACAAACACAAGCTGGATGCCGACAACATCGGGGAGACCATCTTCAAGATTCACGAGAAGATCGAGCACCTTCAAGCCCAAATCAATGACCTGCAAAACCAAAACTGTGAGTATGAATATAGATTCAAAAGGATGAGTTTGGCTGCAGATTTGAGGATCCCGGAGACTCGATCATCCTTCTATGATGGTGAGCCTATGCCTTGGAAGATGGACGACAAGCCTGCATCATCAACAACACCTCCACCTTCTTCACCAGCAAAGGGGATGTAATCACATGGGGCACTCCCCTTGGCAACTGCCAAACTTTGGGGAGGTGCCCCGGTATCGTATCACCATCACACTCCTATCTTTACTGTTCTTCTTAGTTCGATCCTATTAGTAGTATCTTGATCTAGTAGAATAAAGTTTTGGTATGACCTAGTTTTGAGTTTTGCTTTATGATCTCTCTATGTAATCGAGTCCGTGAGCTATATAATAAAGATTAGTGTTGAGTAAAGGGCTTGATTATTTTGCCATGATATTGAGTGAATAAAAGAAAAGAGAAAAGAATAAAAAGAAACAAAGAGTTCATAATGATCTTATTGAGAGTAATGACTTCACATAGAAAGAGTATGATGATACAAAATTGTTAAGAGTTGACGAGCATAGCTTTGGTCATCGTTGCAATTAATAGGAAGTAATAAGGAAAGAGAGGTTTCAAATATAAATATACTATCATGGACATCTTTTATGATTTGGAACACTCATTAAAATATGACATGCTAAAGAGTTGATGTTGGACAAGGAAGACAACGTAATGGGTTATGTTTTCTTATATATGAGATAAAGTATATTGTCATGGATCATCAAACATGTTGAGCTTGCCTTTCCCCCTCATGATAGCCAAATTCTTAGCACCAAGTAGAGATACTACTTGTGCTTCCAAAAACCCTTAAACCAGTTTTGCCATGAGAGTTCACCATACCTACCTATGGATTGAGTAAGATCCTTCAAGTAAGTTGTCATCGGTGCAAGCAATAAAAATTGCTCTCTAAATATGTATGACTTATTAGTGTGGGAGAAAATAAGCTTTATACGATCTTGTGATGTGGAAGAAATAAAAGCGACGAGGACTGCATAATAAAGGTTCATATCACAAGGGGAAATATAAAGTGACGTTCTTTCGCATTAAGATTTTGTGCATCCAACCATAAAAGCGCATGGCAACCTCTGCTTCCCTCTGCGAAGGGCCTATCTTTTACTATTATCTTCTACCTTATGCAAGAGGCATGGTGATATTCACCCTTCCTTTTTACATTTTATCCTTTGGCAAGCACAGGGTGTTGGAAAGATCCTGATAGATATATCTAATTGGATGTAAGTCAGCATGTGTTATTATTGTTTACACTACCCTTGAGGTAAAAGGTTGGGAGGCGAAACTATAAGCCCCTATCTTTCTCTGTGTCCAGCTAAAACTCCGTAACCACAAGTATTGCGTGAGTGTTAGCAATTATGAAAGACTAAATGATAGTTGAGTATGTGGACTTGCTAGAAAGCTCTGACATAGAATCTTTCTGATGTTATGATAAATTGCAATTGCTTCAATGACTGAGATTATAGTTTGTTAGTTCTCAATAAAGTTTCTGATTCATACCTGGCATTGTGAATAAATTATTACTTGAGCATAAGAAATCATATGACAATATCCTTATATGTTGCTGTTATGAGAATAATCATGATGCCTTCATGTCCGTATTTTATTTTATCGACCCCTCTACCTCTAAACATGTGGACATATTTATCGTTATCGACTTCCGCTTGAGGACAAGTGAGGTCTAAGCTTGGGGGAGTTGATACGTCCATTTTGCATCATGATTTTATATTGATATTTATTGCATTATGGGTTGTTACTACACGTTATGTCACAATATTTATGCCTATTCTCTCTTATTTTACAAGGTTTACATAAGGAGGGAGAATGCCGGCAGATGGAATTCTGGGCTGGAAAAGGAGCAAATATTAGAGACCTATTCTGCACAACTCCAAAAGTCCGGAAACTCCATGGAAGTTATTTTTCGAAATAATAAAAAATATTGAGAGGAAGAAGTACGTCAGAGGGGGCCCCACCTGGCCACGAGGGTGGGGGCGCGCCCTACCCCCTGGGCATGCCCCCTTGCCTCGTGGGCCCCCTGTTGGATCTTCGGTGGTTATCTTCTGCTATATGAGGTCTTTCGTCGAGGAAAAAATCATAAGCAACCTTTCGGGACGAGACTCCGCCGCCACGAGGCGGAACCTTGGCGGAACAAATCTAGGGCTCCGGCAGAGCTGTTCTGCTGGGGACACTTCCCTCCAGGAGGGGGAAATCATCGGCATCATCATCACCAACGCTCCTCTCATCGGGAGAGGGCAATCCCTATCAACATCTTCACCAGCACCATCTTCTCTCAAAACCCTAGTTCATCTCTTGTATCCAATTCTTGTCTCCAAGTCCGGGATTGGTACTAGTAGATTGCTAGTAGTGTTGATTACTCCTTGTAGTTGATGCTAGTTGGTTTATTTGGTGGAAGATCATATGTTCAGATCCTTTATGCATATTAATACCCCTCTGATTATGAACATGAATATGCTTTGTGAGTTGTTATGTTTGTTCCTGAGGACATGGGAGAAGTCTTGCTATTAGTAGTCATGTGAATTTGGTACTCGTTCGATATTTTGATGAGATGTATGTTGTCTAGCCTCTAGTGGTGTTATGTGAACGTCGACTACATAACACTTCACCATTATTTGGGCCTATAGGAAGGCATTGGGAAGTAATAAGTAGATGAACTAGGCTAATTTGGATCCATATGTTTCATGCTATGGTTAGGTTTACCTTAATACTTTTGTTGTAGTTGCGGATGCTTGCAATAGAGGTTAATCATAAGTGGGATGCTTGTTCAAGTAAGAACAGCACCCAAGCACCGGTCCACCCACATATCAAATTATCAAAGTACCGAACGCGAATCATATGAACGTGATGAAAACTAGCTTGACGATAATTCCCATGTGTCCTCGGGAGCGCTTTTCTCTATATAAGAGTTTGTCCAGGCTTGTCCTTTGCTACAAAAAGGATTGGGCCACCTTGCTGCACTTTATTTACCTTTGTTACTTGTTGCTCGTTACCAATTATCTTATCACAAAACTATCTGTTACCACTTATTTCAGTACTTGCAGAGAATACCTTGCTGAAAACCGCTTATCATTTCCTTCTGCTCCTCGTTGGGTTCGACACTCTTACTTATCGAAAGGACTACGATATATCCCATATACTTGTGGGTCATCATGGACCCAGCTGTCAGCCTCTCCACGCACAGTCTACTTTCGATGGTGTCGTTCGTTCACCATGTTGACCACTCCGCGCCGAGTGCATCCAAGATGGTGGACGACAGTGAGGCCCTGGACAACAACGAGCCGGAGATGGGAAGAGCGGGAGTAGAGTCACAGATGGAGAGGTGTACGAGGGTTAACTGGTTCTGGTGCGGTGCGGTTCGGTAGTCACTGGAGAAGAACAGGAGGTGTGGAGGGGTGGAGGGATGGCCTGGCCAACGGTGCAGTAGCGCTTCACAGCGAAGCATGCTAAGCAGAGCTGCTAGCAGCAGAAGGTGGGAGCAGGTGGTCTCGGCGGTGCTGGAGGAAGAAGAAGAGAGATTGAAGATGGATGCCGGTCGTTGGATGTAAATCCAATGGCTAACAATGTGGGAATCATTTGTTGACTAAGTTGACAACGACTTGAATTGGCTTCTACCTATTGGCCCACATTGCAGCCTCCAAAAATGTGGCACGTATTCAAACCATTTTTTTAGAATTTACAGTCTTTTTTTGCGGGGTAGAATTTACAGTCAATTTGATCTCTTTTTTTTGAATTACAGTCCATTAGCTAGGCTGGGTGAACAAATAATGTAGCGTCCATGTGGCCCATTTATGTTTTTCCTAAAAAATTACAGGCCATTTGCACTTTCTAGAAATACACGATTTTGCTAGGCTGATTCGAATTATAATGTTGGGGTGGGCGCAGCAATGTTATCAAAAAATAAACAGGGGCTGAGCATTTTGTTATATATATATATATATATATATATATATATATATATATATATATATATATATATATATATATATATATATAAATATAAATAATAAGTGATTTATTATTACATTGGTCCTTAAATCTTACCAAGCTTTTGTACACAATCACCAGGATTTTCGTTGCAAAAAATCCAGGATATTATTGTTAAGAAATTATTTTTATAAGTTAATAAGATGTGGGATATTTTTTTCTTACATATGTAAGTATCTATTAAATATATGATGACAATAACAATAATATATAATAACATATAAAATAATTTAAATATATATAATATAGTTAGAAGGGAAACATAAGTTGGACCAGGCGTTCCTATTCTTATATAGAAAAATAGAACAGACCTTTGCGTTTTCTTCAAAAAAAATACATAAATTGGGCTGCCGATGTTTCAGGAAAAATAAAACCACGGATGGGAGGTCCATAGGCCGGTCGATACATGACGACCCTCAAGAAAATACAAACATGCCTATGGACCTCCCATCCGAGGTCGTGGGCTGCGCATGTTAAAAAAGAAAGCCTAGACGGGGCAGCCCAAAACCCAGTTGATACTTGCTGCCCCAATGATAATAAATGATACCTGCCAGCTCCCCGGCTTCTTTGTGAATTTATCTCCTATAGTAACTACGTTGAAGCACATAAAAAATGTAACTATGTTGACAAACCCGTGGGCCCCAACGTCAGTATAGCATTAGGAGGAAGTTTTTTTTGATGAGGCACTTGCTTGCGTACGGCCATAGACCTGGTGGGTCCCGACTGTCCGCCTCTCCACATACAGTCCTCTCCAGATTCCTCTCGTTTGTTCAGCATGTTCACAATGGCAGACAGCGGCGTCGCGGCGAGCGCACAAAGGCGCAGGAGGAGATCCGACCACCTGAGGAACTGCCTTATTAGTAACGAAACAACCGAACTAGCCAAGTGGCCGAGTGACACTACGGCAGTGTTCCGCCTGGTTCGATTCCACCTGCGAGAAAATATCTCCAAATTTTTTGCCTCTACCTTTATTGACATGTGGGTCCCAATTGTCATCTACGCACACCATGTCCAACACATGCCAAAACTTCGTCCCTCGTTTTCTATGTTTTTCGCACACTCGACATCGTGTGGGCATTTTGAAAATAGCATATCTTTTTGACTGTGCATCATATGAAGATGTGCTATGCATGAATGTTGATCAGCATGATGTTAACTGGCTGGTAGTTCCAGTTTCGACCATGAATAAAACTTCCAACATGATGTTAGCACTGTTTCAAATGGTCGTGTTAATAAAAATGCGCTGCCTCTGAAAGTTCCAGTTTCTTATCTGAAACTGAACTTGGCGTTTCTTATCTGAAACTGAAACTTACAGTTTCTTCTCTGAGAATCACATTGTCTGCAATTTTATACTCCTATGAAACTACATTTTTAAGTGCTAAAAATATGTCACGCCCAATATGCGACCCTATCCAAAAGGAACTCGACGGTCCCACCAAGGATAGACCCGCATATTGAAACGCTTTTGCAAGGTGGATATCATTACATCAACATTACATAATAGTGGGGATACATACATAAGGCATACAATGCCACACGAATACAACATCACATCATATACAAGATCATCATCCGTCTACGGATGAAACATAAACAGAAACTCAAACAATATCCACCTCGCTAGCCCAGTCTGCCGACCGAACCTATCCCCGATCGACGAAGCGTAAGAAGAACTCAACGCAAGCAAGCATCGCTCGCCATGATCATCGCAGAACCTGTACCTGCAATCGGTGATGTAGTAATCTGTGAGCCACGAGGACTCAGCAATCCCATTACCATGGGTATCAAGACTAGCAAAGCTTAAATGGGAAAGGAAGGGATAAAGTGGTGAGGTTGCAGCAGCGGCTAAGCATATATGGTGGATAACATACGCAAAGGAGAGCGAGAAGAGAAACAAAGGAACGGTCGTCAACTAGTAATGATCAAGAAGTGATCCTGAACTCCTACTTACGCCGACATAACCCGAAACCGTGTTCTCCTCTCGATCAACCCCAAAAGAGACACTCACGGTTACGCACACGGTTGGTGTATTTTAATTAAGATCAACTTCGGTTTTCTACAACCGACATTAACAAATTCCCATCTGCCACATAACCGCTGGCACGGCTTTCGAAAGTTCAAACCCTGCAGGGTGTCCCAACTTAGCCCATGATAAGCTCTCGCGATCAACGAAGGATATTCCTTCTCCCGGAAGACCCGATCAGTCTCGAATCCCGGCTACAAGACATTTCACAGCAATAAAACAAGACCAGCAAAGCCGCCCGATGCGCCGACAATCCCGATAGGAGCTGCACATATCTCGTTCTCAGGGCAACACCGGATGAGACTAGCTACGAGTAAAACCAACCCTCAAGTTGCCCCAAGGTGGCCCAGCAGTTTCGGTTCGAACCAGACTTAGAGAAGCACCGCCCGGGGGGGCTAAATAAAGATGACCCTCGGGTTGGCCGACCCAAGGGAAAGGTATAGGTGGTGGTGAGGCAAATGGTAAAACCAAGGTTGGGCCTTGCTGGAAAAGTCTTATTCAAAGCGAACTGTCAAGGGGGTCCCATAAATCACCCGACCGCGTTAGGGACGCAAAATCCGGGAACATAACACCGATATGACGGAAACTAGGGCGGCAAGAGTGGAACAAAACACCAGGCATAATCCCACTTCCTCCAAGGATTGGGGTTCACCCTCAATCCCTTCGTCCGGGGGCTCATGTTCTATTACGGGTTAGATTTTCATGATCTCGCCACGAACTCCGTCCTTCTCATCTCGGCGTTTATCGTCACGTGCAAAGCCTTCCTCCAAACTCCCCACACCTAGGCTTGTGGCTTAAGACCTTCAATGTGAAACCGCAAATGATAGAGGGGGAATCGGCGGAGTGCGGTGGTGCCTCAGTGAGCAAGCTTACCAGCGCTATTTGGCTAAAAGGATCTTTCAAGGAATCTTCCGACTGATGGCAGCAGGAGTGGTTTTATATCACCGAGCCCCATGGTTCCAAGTGGGTAGCTGCGCCTACATTTTGATCCAGCCCCCCAATTCAGCTTGCATCATGGATTAACAAGGGGTTGGACTGGGGATCAGTTGACGAGGTGCGGACTCTGCAAAGTCGCATATGAAGCCTCATTGAGAAGGACATCAATATTGTCAGCGTTATCCAGGCAATGCTAGTCCGCTGAACCCTACCGTGTCAGCGATGGCCTCTCCGCTTGTGGGAGTTTAACCTAGAAGGGCCACGGACCCTTCAGCACTTCTTCGGCACTACGCACGAAGGAATGTGGAACATATTCTTTGGGAAACGAAAACAATGGTCGGGCACCACCGAAGATACCGGCCTAGACTGCAACCATCCGGATACCCCGGTAAGTACTCGTCCGCCGACCACCTCATAGTCAGATATTCAGTGGTAAGACACTGATCAAACCATCCTTTTTAAGGGCTGGATAAAGAAAGCAGAACGGATTAGGTGTCCGGCCCCTCTTCCCGAAGACTCAGCTAACCCCGTGTTAACAAGGATGCTGGCACCAGCACCGTACCAGGCGCCGGCAAGGGAGGGCAAATAGGAGACTGAGAAGACTCGGGATGACCTTCATTCCGGAGGTAAGTCGGATACTGAGTCCGGAGAAATTGACATTTCCTCGCTTGAAGACAAAGGCGAAAGAGAAGCCAGTATCCCTTCTCCATTCAGGAGGAAAAGGGCCGCCTCTGAAGGTTGGGAGGGGCGGTCTCCTAAGAGGGGCAACATGCCACTATCGAGCGGCTCAGGTTTGGGAGGCGACACCATAGAACAACTCCATCATGAGGACAAGCCCTTAGCCAAACCGTAAGTGAATCCGGGGTGCTTTGGTAGCGTCCCACTCCTTTCCCGTTACCAAAGAGATACGTAACGTGCCTGTGTATTTTTACAGTTCGGCACAGAGTTTGTCTGGGAAATCCTCTTCTTCGGAAGATCTCCTCCCAGAGATGATGGAAAGCAGGACGCCTCCCCTGACCTCCTCGCCCAATAAGGCGGACGACTCTGAAGTGTCATCTCGGAGGGTTTTTCTTGATCAACAAGTTGTGCAGCAGATGAAAGAGGCAGTACCCGAAGGTGGACCTCCGATCATCCGGGATTCGGGGGCCAATAATAAAGGCCCTAGACTATCCGTTTTTCAGCCAACGATGATTCTGGAGACGGGTGAATGGGTTCCTTCAAAGGATGGTCGTGCTCCAAGAGCGGCTTCCGGAGACCCGGCGGCGCCGGATATATTGCGGGATATGCTGCGAAAAGCACTTGTCTCGAGGGAACATCGTACCTTGATGGGTATGGTGGTTGAGAACATTCTGTCCACGAAGAGCGGATTGAATGAAGCCTTCATGAGCCTGCTAAAAGGCTTCGAGGTTTGTGATGTAATGTTTTCAACTATATTTTATTTGCAAAGATGCACCTGTGTGTAGGTAGTAGCCCCTGAGACTCGGGTTGGCTTCCCATGGGAGGCGAACGGAGGATCGAGAAGAAATATTCAAGGACTAATCTGATTAACTTGAACACATGATGGTTCCCCCCTGGCTACTTCCCAGACTACAGATATTGCCGAGCTGCAGAGGAAGCTTGATGTGGCAGGGGATGACATTGCGTTAATCAATATGCGTCTTGATGAGTCGCAAGGTATGTACTCGGGGCAGTCCCTTCACATACATTTTTGTGATATAAGCATGTCGCTGAAAGTTATATACTGGAATATGCATGGCTGCAGATGGTGCTGCCGTCGTTGAAATTCTTCGGGCGGAGCTGGCCCAGGCCAAGGAGCAGGCCCGGTTTAGTAATGCGGCTGCCGAAAAGGCATCGGCTGAGCTAAAAGCCGAACAAGCTGCTCGGCGCCAAGACGAGGAGAAGATATCCACGATGGCGCTCGAATTAAAAAATGTTGATAGCCGCTGTGAACTTCTTGAGAAGGAGAATGAAGCAAAAATGGCTGAACTTGACAAGGACTTACGAGAGGCGAGAGAAGCGCGGTCTAAATCCAGAGCAGCCCGTGAGGAGATCGAGCAAGCTGGGGAGATTGCGGCCGGTAAGCCCTTTTTGGTACAGACTAAGTTCGGCGATCAGAACTATGCTTAGCAGAACCAAGTGTGGAGTTCTCCGACGAGTTTTTAGACTTGCCGACGAGATCTTCCGATGTTGCGCAGTTTTGCCAAGCGCGAGAGTGGTGTGCAACGGAGAGGCTTTTCTAGTCACAATTTGGTGCGTCAAAGCGCCCTCTGTTGCTGAATGAACAGATGTCCCAATGGGCTGAGCTTCATAGGATATCCAGCTCTGTCATGAAGAACATCATAATCCGGTTGTGGCCAACTGAGCCTGTTCCGAATAGCTACTTCGGTTTGGTGCAGCGGCTTGTTGATGCGGTGCGACGTATCGATGCTGTGAAGCGGTCGGTGTGCATTGAGGGTGCACGGATGGCCTTTGCCCGAGTCAAGACATTCTGGGGGAAGATGAAGGCCATCGATGTTGCGGCGCAGAGTCCACCCAAGGGCAAGGACCTTTACGCACCGGAGCATTATTTTGAAGACGTCTTGGAGGCCGCCCGCTTAATAGAAGGTCAATGCTCGAAAGACATAATGTTCGAGTGAGATGTATGGGAATTGTAAAAGACAATTTTATAGTTAATCTATTTTTATGTTTTGCTCAAAAGCTTGTGTTCCTCCTTTGCCGCCGTTTTAATATAATCTAAAAGATTTCCAGTCGTCGGCTTCAGCCCCCTCGTAGGAAGTACGGGGGTGTTCGAAAAAGAATTTGATCACTCTTGACCCAACGTCTTGGTCCATGAAGGAGGTGATAATGCGGCGAACCAGGCAATCAGACTATAGGGCGTTAACACTTTCACTTAGCCATAGGAGTTTTATAGGGGGGGACTACGATATAGCCCCTGGTATGTGTACGACTTATTCCAATATGGTGTGTTACATATATGACCTAAAAAAAAGGTCCTTCATGTGATATGGAGGGAATCACGATAGATTCGGATAAGTCATCGAGTGGTTGACTAGCTCTCGCTGCATCATGACAGTCGGTTTTCGGCTTTCTCTACTGAGGTGCTTGACTAGGTGAACCAGAAGCACAATCGCAGTAGTTCTCCCTTTACTACCCTAGCCGATAGAGCGGAACGTAAGGTAGCAAGCATAGGAGCCCAGCAACCTAACCATTGACCCAAGACATGATTCGGAGCTGATGCATATAAGGCCAAACTCGGGACGCCGAAGTACGCTGTAAAGCTGTTCAGACTTTGTTGGCAACTCATTTGTTCCCATACCGAGCCCCTGGCAGGTTATGCCGGGGTATATTTGTGAAACAATCATAGGAGCCATATTCATTTGCAAAAATACATGAATGATTAATTAGGATAATGTTTACTGGGACCTGAGCGATATGCCAATGATTACTTGATATATATATAAAGACCGCAACCCCGGCTATTTGACATGCACCGGGTCGAAGGCGGAGGAAAAAGCCATATTAGAGGCTCGAAATAAAGAGAGCGGTCTATAAAAAGTTATTTTGGACCTCCTGTCGCACGTCGGCACCACCTGTCCTCGACGGAAGTAGTCCCGCAGGTGAGTGTACGGATCCGAACTCCGATAGAGTCAGTTTTAGATGTTTGTCCTTTGCGCCACCTGTTTTTAAGAGATAATGGAGAAAGAAAAAGGAAAGTAGATAAAAAATGTTACGGGAATGCTTGTCGGCTTGTCCGTATTGTGCTTCCGCCAGTGACCATGGTATCTTAAGTGTGTAGTGATGTATGCGCGGTACAAATTTTGTGGGTATATGAGGTGGGTGGCGGAAGCCAAACTGCTATTTTTTCTCCGGGATTGATCGATCCTCGGGGGGAAATTGCTTCTGACCCCCGGTATTTTGGTTGGTGAACCTCTCCGTCATCCCTACACTACAAAAAAAGACACATCCATGACATTTTGGGTCGAACGGAATTTTTTTCTGTCATACATATGACACTTCTATGACGATAATTGTGACAAAACCCGGTATCATCATAGATATGGTGGGCTCCTACTTCTATGAAAAAAATCATGACAAAAAATGGGCTTTTCGTCCTGGGCGGGCCGGAGACGCAGCTGCATGACATTCTTTAGGCCGTCCATGACGGAAAAAACCGTGGTAGAAGCGAGGGCGAGGAAAATTTCGGGGAGTTCCCGGTTACGGTGGGAGGTCGGGGGCCGAGCGATGCGCGTTTCTCTCATACACGTACGCGCGTGTGTGCGAGGTGTTGGCTCTAACTAAACCCGAGCGAGGCATTGGGCTCTAATTGAACCCGAGCGATTGCACTGCAGGCTATGCGTTACTGAACCTGAGCGATCGATCGATGGCTGTTAACTGAAACCGATCGAGCGATTCCTTCGCTACTTCTGCTAACTGAAGCTGATCGATGCTACCTCTGGGATGAAAAGTGAGCGTTGCAGGGGGGTTGGATGAACAGTGAGCGGTGGCATTGCCTCTGGATGAACAGGACCCCGTGGTGTGGTGGAGGGATGGATGAACAGTAGACGGTGGAGGGGTGCCCGTGGAGGGGTGGTTGAACAGGACTCCGTGGTGTGGAGGGCTGGATGAACAGTAGACGGTGGAGGGGTGGTTGAACAGTAGCCGGTGGAGTGGCGCGCGGTGGAGGCTCGATGAACAGGAGCCCGTGGAGGCTGGAGGAGGTTGACGGTAGCCCGTGGAGGCTGGAGGAGGTCGACGGTGGAGATGAACAATATCCCGTGGAGTCCCGTTTTGCGGTACGCCACACTCCTCCCGATGAACAGGACCCCCATTTCGACCAGAAGCGCCCAACACAAGTCCGTTGGCCCATTTTGCGGTACGCCACACCCTCCCGATCAATAGGACCCCGTTTGACCGTAGGAGGTCCGTTTAAATCTGTTTGGCGGTACACCACACCCTCCCGATCAACAGACCCGCTCGAACGAGGGAGGTCTGCTTCTCCGTTGCGGATACGCCAGCCTCGCTTCCATCGCCGTTCCATCCAAGCCTCCCGGCGAACACGACCACGCATTCCGCTCCGACCCAGCCGGTTGGCTCCACGCTGCCTGCTGCCTCCCGATGAACATGACGCATTCCATTGCATCCCCATGAACACGACGCATTCCGCTGCCTCCCCATGAAAACGACGAAGACGTTGTTTCTCCGCTCGACCCAGCCATGTCAACGATCCTCGCCGACGTATGCGCGGTAGTAGGCGCCGAGACCCGCCCAGATGTACACATACGTGGCCGTATTTTCTTTCTTGCACCCTGGACGCTATACGTACGTGTACATGCTACGTGCGCGCCTCTACTAGGACACGTGCGCTCCTCTACTACGACACGTGCGCACCTCTACATCGACCAGTATGTACGTACACGTTCGCGACTAGAATGACAACGCTACGTACGCTTCGACCAGGTGGGTCCCGACTGTCAGGCACTTCCTTGCGTTCGAAGATGTAGCTGGTGGGTCCCGGCAGGCAGGGGGCGAATCGTTTTTTTCTTGCCCGGACGCACTTCCTTGCGTGTGAAGATGTAGCTGGTGGGTCCCAGCAGTCAGGGGGCGAATCGTTTTTTTGCCCGGACGCACTTCCTTGCGTGCGAAGATGTAGCTGGTGGGTCCCAGCAGTCAGGGGGAAACACTTCTTTCACGAAATACAGTGGCCCGTCTGGTGGGTCCCAGCTGTCAGGTGGAGGAATCATTATTTTCCGCGTAATAATGAGGCACTTCCTTGCTGCGGCCGTGGACCGAGTTGTCAGCCTCTCCACGTATAGTCCACGTCCGATGGAAGTCGTTCCTTGACCACGTTGACCATGCCGCGCCGAGAGCACCAGGGCGGTGGACGACGGCGAGGCCTAGGAAGGGGATGACGTGGAGCCGGGGAACACGCGGCAGTGGAAGCCCGCGCGGAGAGGAGTACGAGGGTTCATCGGTTCGGCTGTGGTGTGTCGATGCCGTCGCCGCAAGGCCTGGCCAGCGGTGGGAATAGTAGGGGGCGGTGAGGCCTCTGCGGGAGCACATTCGGCGACGGGAGGCAGGAGCATGCGGCATGACCGGCGCTGCTTTGGGCGGCTGAGCAAGAAGACCATAGGTTGAAGAAGCACTACGGCCGTTGGATGGACATCGTACGGTCACTGGAGCTAGAATCGTTTATATTGACTAAGTTGACAAAGCCCTCCGTCCCCGTCAACTTAGTAGGCCCACAAGTCAGCCTCCCACCAAGGTGGGTCCCAGCTAGCAGGGGGTATTCATTTTTTTGTGCGTAATAAGGAGGCACTTCTGCTGGGTCCGAGCTGACAGCAGGGGGAACGTTTTTTTTGCGAATACGGTGGCCTGTCGGGTGGGTCCCAGCAGTCGAGGGCAAACGCTTTTTCGCGAAATACTGTGTGGCGTCGGTGGGTCCTCGCTGTCCGGTGGAGGAATCATTATTTTCTGTGTAATAAGGAGGCACTTCCTTGCGGCTGCCGTGGACCCAGCTGTCAGCCTCTCCACGTATAGTATTCTTCCGATGGAATTCGGCCGTTGACCACATTGACCGTGCCGCGCCGAGAGCACCACTGCGGTGGACGACGGCGAGGCCTAGGAAGGTTACGACACGGAGCCGGGGAAGACGCAGCAGTGGATGCCCACACGGAGAGGAGTACGAGGGTTCACTGGTATGGCTGCGCGGCCGTCGCCGCAGAATAACAGGGGGTGTGGGTGAGTGGAGTGGAGGGATGGCCTGGCCAGCGGTGGGAGTAGTATGGGGGCGGTGAGGCCTCCGCGGCAGCACAGCCAGCCACGGGAGGCAGGAGCAGGCGGCACGGCCGTCGCTGCTTTGGGCGGCTGGAGCAAGAAGACCAGAGGTTGAAGAAGCACTACGGCCGTTGGATGGACATCGTACAGTCAGTCGAGCTAGAATCGTGCATATTGACTAAGTTGAAAAAGCCCTTCGTCCCCGTCAACTTAGTAGGCCCACTATACTGGGTCCCAGCTAGCAGGGGAGTATTCATTTTTTGTGCGTAATAAGGAGGCACTTCCTTGCGTGCGAAGATATAGTCAAGGGTCCGAGCTGTCAGTGGCGGTAACAATTTTTCGCGAAATACAGAGGCCCTTTCGGTGGGTCCTAGATGTTAGGTGGAGGAATCATTATTTTGCGTGTAATAAGGAGGCATTTCCTTGCGTGCGGCCGTGGACCCAGCTGTCAGCCTCTCCACGTACAGTCCACTTCAGATGCATGTCGGTCATTGACCATGTTGACCATGCCACGCCGAGAGCACCAGGGCGATGGACGACGGCGAAGCCTAGGAAGGGAACAACACGGAGGCAGGGAAGACTCGGCAGTTGTTTTTATTTCCCATGCGGATGCGAGTACGACTGTACGAGGGTTTACTGGTTCGTCTGCCGTCGCCGGAGAATAACAGCAGGTGTGGGTGAGTAGAGTGATGGCTGGGCTAGCGATGGGAGTACGGTGGGGCGGTGAGGCCTGTGCAGCAGCACAGCCGGCCGCGGGGAGGAGGGCGTAGGCAGTCCCGTCGGCGCTTGTTTGAGCGGCTGGAGCAGGAAGAGCAGAGATTGAAGAAGCACACCGGCCATTGGATGGACATCCAACAGTATACAGGCCATCTGTGGAAAGCCTCAAATCTGTGGAAAACAGCATACAGCCCATCTGCCATTATTTCAAATAATTTACATCTCATTTGCTAATTCTTACGGGTTTTTTTGGAGCCCATATTCTTTTTGTTAGCATTACAGCCCATATTGTGGCCACGGTTAAAAAATTATACGAAATTTTGCATATGTCGGTCTTGGTCTGAACTGTTTTAATCCCAAATTTCGAGTCACATTCAGACTGATTTTAAAAATAAATGTATATCAATATAAAATCCAATAAATTATCCACGCATAAAAATCAATGCAATTTAAAATATCGAAATTAAAAAAAAGATATTTGGAACTAATTGCCGGTTTGATGTGTTTCAAAAATGTACAACCCATTTCTCATTATTGATAGGCCATTTTCTCGGCCAGCCGAATGAAGCTCTCCTCGTTTTGAAAGATTTGCAGCCCAACAGGCCTGATAAAGTAACTTGACAAATCACAAAAAACTGGGCTAGCCATTTTCAAAAAGAAAAAAAACTACTGGGCTGGTCTGTGGTAAACATAAAAGAAAAGGCTGTCTAGACAGGCCAGAGTGTCCCGCACAGCCCAGTTGACACCCTGCTTCCGTCTCAAAAACAAATTGGATAAATGCCACTCCAATTATGGCGATCCATAAAAATGCCACTGCAATTTCCAAACTTTGAAAAATGCCACTGCAATTTTTACAAACTTTGAAAAACGCCACTCCCGTTTGCAAACTTTGAGAAACGCCACTCCAGACTTCGAAAAATGCCACTAGAAATGGCATGAAATGGCATTTTTCAAAGTCTGGAAATTGCAGTGGCATTTCTTGGATACACCAGATTTGGAGTGGCATTTATCAAATTAACCCAAAATAAAAATAACTGGGTGAGCTGTCAGGGCCCTCGTGTCACCGCTTCAGTAATTCTCTCGTTTATTGACTATGTTGACAATGGTATGGGACCCAGATGTCAGAAATCCACTAGGAGGAGCCATTTTTTTATTGGCCTGAAATAAGGAGGCACTTGCTTGCGTACTGCCATGACCTTGGCAGGTCCCTGCTGTCATCCTCTCCACGTACAATCATCTCCTGATTCTGTATGCGTCAACTTGCTAGTCCCACAAGTTAGCCCCTAAACCCGTGGAGGACAAATACAACCCATTTAAAACATTAGTAGCCCATTCCATTCGTTCAAACGGAAAGTTCAACAATCAGAGCAAAGTAACATGTCTGATCCACATATAGAGTACTGAACTTCCACGTTGACAACCATCATAGCCAAGTTAACTATCTAGTCCCACTAATACTCTAGTAGCATACAAGTACTAACTTACTACTAGCTAACTAGACGATGCCGGCCGCCATCTGTGGTACACGCTAAACGCCGGCACCGGCGTCGTGAACCTCGCCTCGTACTTGCAAGAGGTGCGATAGGGCGCGTTGCTCGCGCGCGTTGGCATTTTCCATGCCGGCGTGGTCCACCGAAGCTTCAGCTTCCAAGCGGGAAACCCACTTGACAAGCTGGTAGTAAAAATCGGCGCCGCGAACGCGTGCGTGCCCGACAGCCTCCAGGGCTATTTGCCGGGTGCCGGCCTCCACGTAGTCGGCCCAGTTGCGGGCGCTCTGCTCGCGACTCAGAGCGTCGGTGCGCTGCTGCTCCATGTCCCGCTGGCGGCGCAAATCGGCAATATGCTGCTCCTCCGCCAGGCAGTCGCGCTCCAACAACTCCTGCTCCTCCGCCATGCGGTCGCGCTCCAACAACTCCTAGATCTCCGCATTGCCATCTAAAGATAGATAGAATGCCTCCTCGCCCGCTCGCCTTCCGTGAAAACCGAACACTAGTTCCGGCGGTGACCGCCTCCGGTGTCGCCTACCGCGGACGGGCGGGGGCATGGCAGACGTGGCGAGCGATATCGGGCCGGTGGGGGCTTATGAGGATATGGCGAGTTGGGTCACGGCGGCACCGGAGAAGGCCGGGAAACAATACTTATAGGCGGAAGGTAGCGCGACGGTCATCGGAATTCAATGCATAATGGCTTAGCGCGCCATCTTGCCGTGGAAAACTAGAGAAACTGAAATTATGACTGTGTCGTCCCGTCCCGTCTGGGTCGCACGCCGGCATGGCGGTCAAACGAGTGCACTCGAATCATCTCCCTCCTTGTCAATAATGATTCCACGGATTTAAAAAGCCCGCAACAATTAAAGAATATCTTTTTTCGCATCTGTTAGGTGCCTTAATTACGGCCGGCTGCATGCAGGCACTCAGAATCGCTCGCAGGCAGTACGCGAAGCAGCATGCAATGAGTCGCAGCCGAGGGCATGCATGCAGCCACTTACATCGCTGGAATTAATTAGGCTTAAACTTCTGCATGCCGTTAATTATTGCCATGCCTTGGTCTTGCTGCTTTGCTCACGGGACTAATAAACCCGGACGGAGGGAGTACCTTGGTTGGTGAGAGGATTGAATTAAGCCCTGCAAACCGGAAAGGAGGTACTAGTATGTGCGTGATCCGCTATTTATTCGTGTAAGATCGATAGTGTAGCTTGTCAGTTTCTTCAGAGGTAGGCATTTTTATCCGTGTAGGATTGATAGTGTAGCTTGTCAGTTTCTTCAGAGGTAGGCATTTTATTCAAAAAAAGCTGTCAGTTCGCATCTTGCGCATTTGTAGGCTAGCTAGTGATCGATCAGTAACTTGTAAACACTGAGCGAACAGAAATAAGTAACTGTTAATGCATCTCAATGATTCACAGATCATATACAAATATGTAGCTCCAAAAGCCAAGATCAGCCACTTCGGATCTTGCGTCGCAACTAAAACTAACTAGTATGATTCCCATACATAAGATCAACATGTTAATGTTAATGATTCACAGATCATATACAAATATGTAGCTCCAAAAGCAAAGATCTAGAAAAAACATATGTTCTTCCTACTAACATGGATGCTTCTCTTGGCCAACATTCAAGATGCATCGAAAGACAAATTTGTTTGTGAAGTCTACAATTCCTCTTGCAAACGTAAGTGGTTTCACCAATAGCTGGAGCCATGAGAATGGACCACACATGATGGAGGAACATCCACTGCAATATGATTTGGTCTTCTCTCGATTACACCACGAGACTATTTTCGGAATACAAACTTTAACTTAGGCAAAATGATGCCCATTGTATAATCAGACCAAAGCAATGAAGCACCTAGTGTTGGCCAATAAATAGTACAGTACTACTTTTCTGCAGTCCATGAAGTGACTATCCAATCTTTCTGTGTCTATTTTCAAATGGCACTGCATGCAGTGACTATACTATTCTCGTATGCAGTTCAACCAAAATTGCGGACACTTTGTTTATTTGCCAAATAGCAAATAAATATCAAGCAGCTAGTAAACATATACCACACCTTGTATTTTCGGTTTAAACATGTCTCTTCCACTTAGCATCTGTCATGTTCTCGCCTTTGGACAACTGATCTGATTATGTTTTGCCCTGGACAATTTCATATTGAATTGATTTGCTGGTTCAGAGCAGAAATATAGCGCCTATTCTTCATCAGACCAAGGATATTCATGTTCGCAGTGATGGAAGAGGTGAAATCAATACAACCGAAATTGAGCATCCAATCATTGAATCATGTCCTGCACCTCCAATGTAGGTCCACCCTGCCAATAAATTCACATGCAAACCACTAGTATTACTATCTAATGACTGTACAAAAAGAGTAGCAAGATAGTAGAAAACCATGTACCTCCGTAATGAATAGCTCATATTGCCACCAACTGGATATAAAGGTTTGGAAAAAAAACATGCTCCTAATGTTGAACCAGTTGGACTTTTTGTGCAGTTCCACTAAAATCGAGCATCCCTGTTTGCATAGATATTGAAAGTGTGATTACTCTAAAAGTGGCACTAGTTGAAGCATAGACTCACAAATATAAGCATTCCAATTTCTTAATGGGAAAAGGTAGCAAGACTGTTTCTAACCACCTATTTGAAGGAATAAATAAAGCAACCGCGGCTAATGTCAGGAAGGCATACATAGTTTTTTTCTGAAAAACTGAGCCATTCCCGACCTTTCCTCTTCTTTTAAGCAAATTTTGTGCAGTTCTACAAAAATAAAATGCCATCACCGCCTTGACAATTCAGTGACACTGTACAAAAGGAAATAACTTAACATTACATCATGATGTCAGGTATGTAGTCGACAGGCATTAGGGACAAACAAACAGACCTCCTCCGATAACATAATGAACATTAATTTTAACAAAGGTGTGACTAGCTTTACCGGGATAATTTGAGTGAACTCTACACACTTTGTTCCTTAATATAAGACGTTTTCGCGGTTCAATTTAAAGTACCCAAACGTCTAGTATTTAGAAAAATAGGTAGTAGTTTTCTTGAGCACATATCTGGGAAAGCTTGCCACACTTTAATTATGTCCATACGCTAATGCAACACCATTCGAATACTACAAATATACACTAATCCAGTGGCTAGTGCAATAGTAGAGTAGTTAGTTTATTACAGGGTATAGTACAATGGTTTTACTAAACAGATTTCAATAAACTCTAGCACTGGAAGGTTTCTATAAGAATTAACAATACAAAATGTAAAGGTAACAAGTTTCAACATTGGTACACTAGCTGTGCATGAGCATTAAACCAAATACAGAAGTCTGAAGGTAACTAGCATTATTAACTAATGACAGTATAAAAAAATTGCAAACCATGTACCTCCAAGGTAAATATCATTTCGAACACGGGGGGACCTTAAAAATTGCTATCCCAATCTTGATAATCGATCAAACATAAAAACTTGATCGAACGAATCAAGAGAACAGCCGGAGGAGGAGATGCCCACTCTTGACCTTTCCTCTTGTCTTCATAATTGTCTATGCAGTTTAACCAAAATAAAACTACATCAGCGCCTTAGCATTTTGGTGACACTGTACAAAAAAATTAACTTATCTCATGAAAGTGAGGTATGTAATCTATAAGCATTAACAGTGCAAAAATCTGAAGGTAGTACCAAGTTTCATCATTGGTATACTGGCTGTGCAAGAGCATTAGAATGCCTTAGATGAAAAATCTTTAATACATCCACAATCAACAGCTAACCCTGAAATAATCCAGTGACATTAAATGGCATTGCTTAAATTTATCGGTGGCATTAGACTGAGAGCGGCATTAGTTAAATGTGGCATCACTTTAGCAGTAGCGTTGCTTGACTTGACTGCTGGCGTTATACTAACAGCAAAAAAGTGGCAATAAGAGCATGGGAGGCCCATTCGGACAGTGGGCGCACCAGTACGATGTACCTCCATGGACGCAGAGTGGTGAGGGAGGTATGGTTGCCTAGAGCAACAAATTTCCAGGCAGCATATGTGGATTACGTCCCATTATTATTCTCTTTAGCCATTTCCTATGCGAGGACAACAAACCGATCGACCTGGTCATTCTCTATTGCGTTGTCATGCCTTTCTACCCTTCTTCAACCAAGAGATACAAGACTAGTTCCTTAGCTACTGATTTTCCCCTTTTCAACCTAGATGCGGGTTCGGTGCCTATTCTCTTTGACAGTACAGTCTCCCTTCCTTTCCTTAATCAACCTAGACATGGATTTGTCTGCATGAAGTAGGGTTTCCTTTAATAGTGCAAATTATGGTTTTCGTCTGCGTGGCCACCGGAGCAGAGGATAGCAAATTGGGAAGATGGTGGAGTGGAACGACGTGGCAGATGGGGCAATAGAACAAGGTTATGGTTCGAAAAGAGGTAGCATACCCGAGGGTCGGCGGGAAGTGGCTTCGCTCGTGGTCGTCGTCCTCCGCACACACTACGGCAGCGAGATTGGGGACGGAGGCCATCCCGCGCGGGCGCTAGGTCTGAGAGGACGGCCTTGTCGCCAGTGCGTGACCTCGCTCGCCGATGACGAGTGCGTCAACGTTGCACGTCCTTTTCTTCCCCGGCGGATCTGTGACCACCGGTGAGGAGGGAGAGAGGGGCCGTCTTTTTTAGATCTGGAGAGAGGGTGGTAGTTTGAGAAGCAAGTGGGCAACCCTTAGCAAGAAAGCGCTGAAGCTCCAGCCTATATATCTTTTTTATACTACTAGTACTGGAGGTGGAGTAGTGGTAGAGTAGTTTATATTTTCTCTGCGTACAGTACCAGTTAGTCGTGCTTCAAAACTGATCGGCACGCCATTAAAAAAATAAAGGCCGATAACTAATGCGGCACCTTGGGCCAACGCGGCCAGATCGCATTTTGCACGAGAAATTACACACCATGTTTCATTGACATGTGGTCCCGTTCCAACATATCAGTGAGACAACGGCGAGTAGTAGGAGTATTTCCGAACGGACGTTTAGGCCGGGGCGCCTCTTCGTGAACCATGGCAAACTCGCAACCGTCCACCGACTCTTCGCCTTTCCCTCTCGATTTGGAACTGATGTCGCACGCTCTTCCTCTCCCTCCTCCATTCTCCTTCAGCCCTTCACCCCTTCTTCTGCCATTGTTCGATCGTCTTCTCCACGAAGGGAACAGGCCAGAAACGACCCCGTTATTCTTGCCCCGATCTAAAAGATGACGTGGTGGAGGAACTCATTGATCGGTGCGACGTCATCACCTCGGCTAGCATGGCAGGTTCGTTCAAGCCCATTCTCGACTCAACTAATAACATTATTACAAGGAACCCAAGAGTCAAGGAGCGGTTTGATCTCCCCTATCTTCTTCGCTGTGACCCTGATGACTGGCGCCTGCACGACGGAGGCCTCGCCCTGTGCAAGTTGATGTTGCTTTATAATGATACGTATGACGTTTAGATGCCATCGCTTGAGGGCAAGGCTTGGGCGGGCGCAAATGGAGATTGGGTTGTTTACATTGGGTCCAACTACGAGTGGGAACATGTGAATGTGTACACTCGTGACCGGGTTCCACTTCCAATAATCTCAGCAGACTACCCAGAGGTTGAGCACACCGGTATTGTACGCACGTTCAAATACGATCATGGTGGCTGTCTTCTACAGAAGATAGCAATTTTTCGAGTTCCCAACCGCTCTTGGAATTACAACAACTATGAAGTTGTTGCTATCTTTGACAAGCTTGTTGCCGTCCTTGGTGGTTTGACTCGATGGATATTGCTCAAAAATCAGTTTCTATACACGGATGAGTACTGTGATGCAATTCAATACGAGGGCCTTGTGTTTGCTGCCACCACTCGTGGCACTGTTTTTGCATGGGATCCTCGTAGTTTCGGTATGTTTGTCTTCCACCCTAATTATAATTGTTTCATCCACATGCATGCGGGTTAGCAAGTTTCCCTTTACTAATTAACCTTCTTCATGTGTTTCCAAGGTCCTGTGAACAACCCACCACCTATACTTGAAAATTTTTATAACCAAGGGGGAGATGACGATGGTGATGATCACGAGCATGAGGACGAGCAGTGCCCATATACTCTGTGGCGCCTGGCAACTAATTCCGATGGATCACCTCTTCTTGTGTGTATACAGCCCACTGATGATGTTACTGCTAAGGAAGCAGGTGTAGTCTCCCATGGTCGCACTCTCCGGACCTATTCCAACACCCGTTGCATGGTGTTCGGGGTGGATACTAGTGTGCTAGCGCCAACTCCTTCTTCCTGGTACAGAATTGATAGTCTTGGAGAAAACTCGCTCTTCCTTGGACAAAACTATCCGATGATGGTGAAAGGCGATCCAACTGCTGTTGACACAACGTTACTAGTACCATTTATGAGAAGCTACTGTGTCTATACCTCAGACATTTGGGTGGTTCCCTACCCTGGTACTGATATAGTAGGCCGCTTCAGCCTGTATGATCAGTCCTGCGTTGGTCTCCAGATCGACAATGGATGGCTCGTCCCAGAGAATCACTTGTGGTTCAAAGCAAGCGTTTCCAACGCTGACGAATGGTTGAGTTGAAGTTCATTTCATTGCTTGTTATTTGTTGTGTGGTGAAAACTTTAGTATTTATAATGTATCCTCGTTGTCGATGTGGGTTGATGACCTGTTGTATGTAATAAAATGATATGCCTGTGATAAACTTACTAAATTTATGAATGGCATTCGAGACGCTTCTTTGAGTAAGTGGTGCGACGAGGCAACAAATATTTTTCGAATACATAATTGTGCGTGCATTGCAACAGGTTATCGAATGAGGCCAATCAACAATAGTAGTACACTATTTATACTAGCTTCACATGCTTCGCGCGTCGGTCGGGTGTTTTTACTGTAGCCATATGTTAATGTGTTCACTGTACATAACCAGCACCTCGAATCCTCGATACTACTCCCTCCGTTCCTAAATATTTGTCTTTCTAGAGTTTTCTAATGGTGACTCCATACGGAACAAAATGAATGAATCTATACTCTAAAATATGTCTATATACATCCGTATGTGGTGACCATTTAAAATCTCTAGAAAGATAAATATTTAGGAACGGAGGGAGTAGTACTATATAGTAGGAGTAAGTAGTAGGAGTAGTAGGGTGGCATGGGCCAGAACAAGCATTCACGTCCAGGAGTACGCCACACGCCACCACCACGATATCCATCTGACACCATATTATTTCTTGAAGTCCGTGCTAGAGCAATCTCTTCAACCTCGTCGTTTCTCAAACTTCAGCCATCGCGCGACGGGCGAGGTGGGGGTTTGCCAATAGTCGGTTTCCTTAACCGCGGTCCCACTTGTAAGGCCAACTCCAACGCACGACCCCAAACAGACCTCCATTTTGCACGAACTCCAATGATAATTTTGACTAGAAAAGCAAGACCGAAGAAAACAAGAACCACAAGAATACATTTTACTACTCCTCTAAGTTGAATTAGTGCCTTCTCGATGCATTCATTGTTGATCTGTGGAGGCTCGATCTTGCGTGCTTCTTTCTTCTTCGAGTGTAAAGAAGTAGACGTTTCTTCCTCGCATCTAGTCTCATGTCTAGCCTCTATTCTAGTAGGAGTATCAACAAGTGCACTAATCTCATCTCTAGCCTATGTGCTAGCTAGAAGTGATAGAAAATCTACTAAATTGCGCTCTATCAATATATGGATGTACTCTTCTTCCCAATACAAAAACTTGCATCCATTCTACTCCCTCTGTTGCACAATACATGCCTTCTATTTGTCAAAATATATATGTATCTAGACATGTTTTAGTATATAAGTACATCCATTTTTGGACAAATGGAAGTCAAGTATTTTGGAACGGACGGAGTACACAATAAAATTTTTAAGTTAGCACAACTAGTCTAATCCGAGAGCACAACCGAAGATTTCGTCGGGTTCTTCCTCCTTTTGCCGACACGTGGGACATCCAGCATCCAGGTCGTGTCATGAAAGAAAATAGAGTGGTAGTTGAAGCCACGAGATGTGCATCATGGGTTAAACTTTAAATAGAATCTTACTACTCTTGAGTAACTCCAAAAGCGGCCACCGAAGATCTTTATTGGATTTTTTTTCATCACCAACACGTCGAGGTGAAAGATGTGCAGGTTCAGTGGGTCCTCTTGCGTTTTCACTGACATGTGGGGCCGCATGTGAGCAAACAGACGATGGGCTCCGCACGTCCGTTGGCTGGCTGAGAAGAGAGATAGAGGAGGGCTGAGCAAGGATTGCAGGAAGTTTGTTCTACGTACCTCGATATAGGCTCGATATAGTTGGGTGGCATGGGCCATAACTAGCATTCACGTCTAGTAGTACGGCACACGCCACCCACACGAGTCCCATCCGACACCAATTTTCTTGGAGTCCGTGCTACAACCGTCTCTTCTCCCTCCTGTTTTCTCAGACATCGCGTGGTGGGCGGGTTGGGGGTTTGCCGATAGTCGGTTTGCTCAACTGCGGTCCCACTTGTAAGTGAAAATGCAACACCGCACGCATTCCGGCTGAGCGGGCGTGCGGACCAACCGTGTGGGGTGCGACGCGAACACGGCAGGCTTTTCCTTTTGAACTCGTAACTTGTAAAATTTGGTTCTGCTCCATGGCGCGACCGATAGATAGAAAATAACGATTTTGCCTAGAGTAATGAGAAGTTTGGTTCTGGCGCCGTTCATGCATGGAGTACGTACGAAAATTATGAAGTTGATGTGAAAGGTAAGATAATTACTGTAGTATCATATACTACTACATGGATTTGACGGAAAGATAAAAATACGTACGGATCCATCAACGACATCCTCACGCCCTAGTGCTCCGGGTCACCAACCGACGTGTGAGGAGCAGCGGCGTTGGCGGCGAGCTCAACGTTCTTCTGAATAGTGCCGTCCAAGGTTGCCCTGCGGTCCAAGAAGGCCAGCGTCCTATCGTCCTCCTCTTGCATGTAGTAGTCCTTGTGGACGATTTGCGCGTAGACGTGGGTGATTATGTCGATGGTGTCTTGTTGCGCCAGGCGTTGCGCGGCGAGCGCGGCCTCGAGGTGGACATTCTCCGGCGCGACGGCGGGCAGTCGCAGGGCCACCAGTGCATCGAAGAGGTTGTCACCATAGTGGCCGTTGAGGGTGACGGGCATCGCAAAGCCTGGGCGCGTCGGCTGGAGGCTTACGTCAAAGTCGTCCGCAAGCTTCTTGAAGACGGTGAACTTGTCGAGGAAACCGACGAGGACCTCGTCGAACAAGGAGACGAAGCTGTCGTCCAAGCGGCCCCTCACCCTGGCGGCCTCAAGCAATACTACCTGGAGACGTTCCTCGGTGCCGGGCCGCAGGCCGGCATCGTGGACCATCTGGCACAGCCGGCTCATGCTCGCGCTTGTCGCCTCCATGGGTCTACTTAGCTTCTAGTCAACTGATCTTGCGATTCGAGTGATCACTCTTGCCCTTTGTTAGCGTGCGTAGGTGCGTAGGATTTCGTACTACTCCTCGGCCCTCTACTGCACCTGCCTTTGGCTGTATGATAGGTGGGCCAGCCACCCCCTGGGCCCATGTGTCATTCACCCAAAGGCAGTTGCCGTAAGTCAATGAAGCTGCGACGCCCTCCGTGTCGGTGCAGTATAGTCATCTCACCGGACCTCTAGTTGGGGCCAAACGAGAGAAGTTTGATGTTTATTGGTTTATTGGTCCCCTTTGCATTTTGCGCCAAGTTTTGACCTTTGATTTAACTAATAAAATGTTAATGCATGTAAACAAAAATGTTGTGTAAGTCACCTTACGAAAACTAAATAATCACAAAATACTTAGGCACGGTGCATTAACTCCCTCCTTGTTTCTTATTTCGTGACATATCAACCAATGAGAGATGTGGGCCATGCATGCTTTCAATGACTTGAGACTACCAAACATGACATGTGTTTAGTTCATTGCATGTAATCCTATTAGTACTCTAGTTAGCAAAAAAAACATTAAGTTCTCTCGCCGATAGGAATAAAACACCATGTATTTATTTATAGAGGGAGTAGTACATTTTTTGTGACATGCATTACTAGATATTGCTAGTCAAATACTAAAATCCTGATGTACATGGTAGTACTCCTAAATCCAGAGGATGGTGCTACTAGTACTAGTAGTAGTACTACCAATGTAGTAGTAGGAGTACTAGCACTGTACTACCCGTTGGTCAAATTATTACGTGCTGCTCCTCACAGTGAAGTGACAAGACACTGCGCCAGAGATGACACCTGAGTATAGGCACCGTGTTCGGCAAACCATAGTCAGCCTCACGGTCTGCAGTCACTATCATCATGGCTGTAGAGCTAGCCTGCTTACAACTAGCCCTGTTCGACATAATTTCTCGTGCGTAGATGCCCGTGCATTGCACGGAACAACAAGATTGGGGGTGGACGGCTCCGGCAGCGGCCATCGCGCCAGATTTTTCCACGGCCTTCTAGATGTGGTGCGGAGGAGATAAGGCTGATTGTGAGAGACAAGGAGTTGTTTGTAAATAAGGAACAAGTGCGGTCATCTTTTTGCAAAAATGGAGAAGCTTGGTTTGTATGCGTCAGATCTAGATCCGATGGCTATTGGTGAAAGATGGGAGGCACAACATCATCACCAACTCATGACCTGTTTGATTTGCAGGATTTTGAAAACGCAGGAATAGCACACGACAATATTTCATGTTTCAAACTGATATTACAAATGTTAGGAGTAATGCTGCACCTACGAAGAGGGAATTACTAGGAAGTTTACGTAAGAACTTTTGTTACTTTAGGTGGATGCAGCATTATTGTACAAACTAAAATCCACCGCCCTGACAAGTCACTAATGGGCAAATAAGTTTCCGAGTCTCTGGCCACTTGATGTTTCAAAAACAAATTCAGCTTCTGCGGAGACTTTGTCATTTAGGCTTAGACGCTATGGTGATCAAGACGCCATTCATTGTTGCGCCAGAGAATGCCAAACCTCATTACCTTGAGCACACTTGCCTCCAGAACAAAGACCCTGGCCAATTTAATCTCAGATATGCTGCCTCAGTAGTCGATCAAATCAATTTCTGTAAGATGGAGATCAAGGCATTCGATGAGATTGTTATAGTGCAGCACATTTTTCACTTTCGGGTCTTTTTTTATCTGCAAAAGAAGAGAACATATTAGAGCAGCTGGCTGCATAAGATTGTCGTGTCATCAAGAGGTACCAATATCATTCACTCATACGATAGGGTTGGCTGGCTAGTGATATTTTTTCACTCTCTCTCTCTCTCTCTCTCTCTCTCTCTCTCTCTCTCTCTCTTTCCTCTCATTTAACTAGGAGCACGTGAAGAGCTTGGGCATTTGTTGCCTTCCACTATGTGGCCGATGCCATATTTTACAAAAGTATGCCACATAATACGCATCGATGTCAAATCAAAAGATTTTGGCACCGCTCTCGCGATGTGAGAGAGTTGGCACCGCTGTGCACATAGACCCACATGTATAAACAAATCAATTAAACCAACTACACCAGCCTCTCACTCTCCCAAACAAGTGATTTTTTATTGCCTCAGTCCGCTCTCTCTCCCGCGCAGTGTTTTTTCATTGCGTGATTTAATTTGGTACCGGAGCAAAGTAGGTGATCCAGATTGGGGCACCAGGTGAGCAATGGAGGGGCATCGATGCCAAATGCATCAAAAGTGAATTTGGCACATGTTTTGGCCTACATAGCCCACTTTTGTACTCCCTTCGTCCCAAAATTCTTGTCTTAAATTTGTCTAAATACGGATGTATCTAGTTACATTTTAGTGTTAGATACATCCGTATCTAAACAAATGTAAGACAAGAATTTTGGGACGAGGAATACTACTCGATTTAGTATAAAATTTTGACCATAGATTTACCTAAGAAAATGCCAATGCATGTCACTAAAAATTACACCATTTGAAATTATGTTCAAATACGAATCCAACGATATAGTTCTTAGTGACATGAATTAAAAGTTTTTCAGTTAAATCTATGGTCAAATTTTGATACTACAAAATTGGAAGAGTAAACCAGGACGGAGGTAGTACTTGCTCTTAGGGTAACCATAGAGTTATTGGAGTAGTCTAAGTTACTTTCCACTATGACTAGCCTAGGCTACTATAGTAGTACATCATAAAAATGATGCAGGTGATCACGTGAGAAAAAATACTAAAAACATTTCTTTCGGTGCAGTGCGTAGATGCAGTTTTGAACACTACACTTGTCATCATAATTTGGAAAAATTACGAAAAAATTGAGCTACGTTGTGATTACCGTTTACTTATAGGAAAGAAGTTTCACCTCGATGAGTAGCTTCGCCGTGCACGGAAAGCATGTAAGGAATCCAACAACTTGATCCAGATTGGGGTCGATAGATTTTAGTGCTAAGAACTGTGTGCATGGACTTGGTCAAGCTTGTGGGAATCATTTTCTGGAAGATGGTCGTAAATACATCAAGAAGAAATTTAAATATGTGAATTTCAAGAAGATGGAGAAGAAGATGAGTGTTGTACCTGAACGATTAGGATCCAATAAAGAGTTCGGGGAATTTGGCAGACGAGTACACCAACATTGTCAATTTCGGTGCGTCAATGACCCTGATTTTTGTTGGACCTTCTAGATCCGATACAAGTAATCTCTCAAGGAAAGGCGCATTCTCAATGACCATAACGTGGAACAGCTAGAGTGATCTCTTCCCAATTGATGTCTTGTTGTGGGGCCAGCAAGACACATAAATCCATCAGAGATTCATCGAGGCGGTGTGGAGGCTAATGAACCCGTGGATCTGCTCAAGACAAAGGTACTCGAGCGCAATACAGCTGCGGAGCAGCTGCTCCATAGCCTTCTTCAAGATGACAACGTCGAAGAGGTCGAGCTGCTTGAGTTGAGGGAGAAGAAGGGCGGGCGCGGCATTAATCTGGGGAAGATAGCAGGAGCTGAAGCTGGCGCGGCGCAGCGTTGGCGTGAGGCGGAGCGCGGACGGAGGCAGAGAGCGACATCGTCCAGCTTCAAAACTGAGCTCCTCGAGCTGATCTAGGGCGGGGGATAAGAACCACTTGTCGAACTTGGGTTGGACCTCGTAGTTGGTAATGAACATGCGGATGTCAAGGCGTCTGGCTGGCTCAGGGTGCGATGAAAGGATCTTGGAGACTGCGGCCATGCGTTTGCAATCCCCGTCGCAGAGGCAGCTGTCGACGGTGAGGTTGAGGGGGACGCAGCGCCAGAGGGGCCGCCACCGCCGGGAGAGCAGGTCGGTCCGCACGGCAGATTTGGTGGGGAGGAGGCCGATGATGACGAGCAACATGTCGTTGGGAAGGCTGTTGATGAAGTCCAGGCTCGCCGGATGCGCTTTTGGCTCGAGCCGCCTCCGCTTGTTGGCTGCCTCGCTGTCACAGCCCTAGAATTGTTTGACGTTAGTTGCATTAAGGCATTCATGTCATCATGTTAATTTTCATGAAATTGAAATGGGGATTTGTGAAACCCTCAGAATATTTTTTTGAAAATGACCCAAAAATAAAAATTGCTCCAAAGGGTCCAGGAAAATGCTCATGTGGCCCTCTGAAAATATTGGACAAGAGATAATAATCAAACCAATATTTTTGGGGGTTCATAAGTATTTATATTTGGGCATTTGGAATTAATGCATACCTATTTCATTGGATATATATTATTATAGATATAAAATATTGGCCAAAAATTGTGCCTTTTGTTGAAGAGCTCTGGAATATTACCACTAGCTCATATAAAATTGGCATAATTAAATAAAGTGATTTGGTATTTTAAATAAATCAAACAAATGTCAGAAATTAGAAAAGAGAAAAAACAAATAGGGAAAACCCTACGACTCACTGGCAGCCCACCAGCTCACCTAACAGCCCACCGGGCCCAGCCAAAGATCTTGTCTGGCCCGTGCCACCACCTTCCTCTCGCCAGCAGTGAGAGGAGCTGCCAGTGTCTTGTGCGGGCGCCACGCCACCAGCTATCTGCTGCGTCGCCCGGCCACCGCGACGCCTCGCGTCCTTCGGGCGCCACCCCGCAGCCCCTGGCCCTCTCACTCTCTCCTCGAACGCCTCCTCTCCTCTGCTCCCTCTCTCTCGCCGGGGTGAGTGCCGCCGTCGCCGCCCCTCGCTGCCCTCGCGGCCACCGCCACCCCCTCTCCTCCCCGGCATGTCCCCGAGCTCCGCCGAGCCCTCTCGCCCTCCTCACCGAGCCTCCCGACACCGAGCGCCCGAGGCGCCGCCCGCCATTTTCCCCTTCTCGACCCGCTGGACTTCATCGACGACCTAAATGGCTCCGGTGCCTCCCCGAGCTCGCTGATGCCATCGTCGCACTCACGGTGAGCCCCGAGTTGTTTCCCCTCTTCCCGACTCGTTCCCTCCTAGCCACCATTCCCATCATGCGGCTCGCCGCCGCCGTGCCTCGTCGCGGCGTGGCTAGAGCCCCATTGGCTCGGTTAACCCCACCTCCGTGCTCAGCGCAGCACCAGGAGCACGTAGCACACGCCAACACCCCCCCTAGCGCCCTGCATCGCCTAACCCGCCGTTGGCCGAACTCCGGCGGCCGCCAACCTCGTCGCCGGTGTCGATTCCGGCTGCCCCGAGCTCAAACCCCTCCACCAAGAGCTTCGGCTCGTCCTCAGCTCCATTTAGATGCTTTCCCCGATCCATTTGGTGGCCGGATCGGCAAAAATCACTTCCGCCGCCGCGTCGGGCTCGCCGGCGGTTAAACGCCGGCAGCCGACCTTGACCTTGACCGGGTGGGCCCTGGTTGACTCTCCTGAGTCCATGACAGGTGGGGCCCAGCCCTGCTTAATAATTAGGTTTAGTTTTAATTAAAATCTAATTAAGCTAATTACCCTGACATGTGGGACCCGCTGGTCAGGTTTGACCCTGGCCGCCCTGTTGACTCGCTGACGTCATATTGACGTCAGGCTGACGCAATAACTAGGTTTATTGGATTTAACTTAATTCAGGAAATTTCAGAAAATGCCCTAAACTTTAATAAATCATAGAAATTCAACCGTAACTCGGATGGAAATAATTTATATATGAAAATGATCAGAAAATATGAAGAATCTGTTTATGCCATGATCATGCATGTTTGAACAAATTAATCTCACTGAATAGGATGAATCATGATTAGGTTAATTTAAGAACTAGCATTTGGAGTTGGAGTTCAACCTTGTTTGAGTTCCACTTCAACTAACTTGGATTATTATTGCATTAGGTGAATTCAGTACCTTAACATGATCATGCATCATATACGTGCATTGCATTGATTGTGTTCTCTCTTGTTTGCGGTAATTGTCCCTCTCGGTGAGCGATGTACCGACGATGAGTTCGATGACACCGATGAAGAAATATATTATCTTCAGAAGTGCCAAGCAAGCAAAACCCCTTGTTCATTCCGATATAATCCCACTCTCTCGCTCCTGCTCTATTTTACTGCATTAGGACAACAACGACTCATGTGTTACTTGCTGCGGTAGCTGAACCCCTTGATCCTTTGCATAACTTTGTCATCCCACAAGAATTAGATGAAACCCACTAGCATGAGTAGGAATTGTTTGAGCCATGTTGTGCCTACTCATTTATGCTTGTTTGTCATGCCTGCTACGCTTAGAGTTGAGTCGAGTCGATTCATCGGGAATGAATTGGAATTGTTATGAACATGTCCTCTCGTGTGTGAGCTAAGTGTGTGAACACGATTTGGTAAAGGTAGCGGTGAGAGGCCATGTAGGAGTACATGGTGGGTTGTCTCATTGCAGCCGTCCTCGTGAACTGAGTTCTGTGTTTGTGATCCATGAAACAGTTACTACCACGCATTGGGCCCGAAACCAATGGACCCTCTCGGCTTCTTGACCACCCTTGTCCTCATCCGGAGTTGCAAGTAGTTTCGTGTTTGTAGCATGTTTGGGGCACGCACGCAGCGCTGACCTTAGGGGTGGGTTGTGTTGCGGTAGGCACCGTGGCCCGTGTACCGAGTGCCCGTTTGGTATCTCGGGAACCCTGCACACATCGTTCGGGGCTGTATGGGAAACCTCGGCGGACTCCTGCGGATGGAACCCGAATAGGCGATAAACCTGGACTTGGGACTTGAGTGTTTAGGTAGGCCGTGGCCGACACCCACGTTGGGCTTCCGCTTGAAGGTTGCCGAGTACATGTCGTGTAAACGGCGGTAAGTGGTGAGAGCGTGTGTGAAGAAGTACACCCCTGCAGGGTTAAATATGATCTATTCGAATAGCCGTGTCCACGGAAAAGGACTTCTGGGTTGCCTATATCAGTTCATAGACAAGTGAAAGTGGATACTTTAAAATGCGCAAGATAAGCGTGAGTGCTATGGATGGCGTTCTCGTAGGGAGACGGGAGCGGGTTCATAGTGGTGTATTGCCATGGTGAATATGTGGACTCGTGTGCGCCACCTCAAAAGAATTACTCGCAGTCGTAGTTCAGGATAGCCACCGAGTCAAAGCTGGCTTGCTGCAGTCAAACTCCACCACCCCCTTTTGATAATGATGCATATGTAGTTAGTTCTGATGTAAGTCTTGCTGGGTACAATTGTACTCACGTTTGCTTATTTTATGTTTTGCAGAGAGACGTCAGTCTCGCTAGTAGTTCCACGTGGACTTCGACGTTTAGCTTGTTACCTCAGCTACGATCTTGTGCCTCGGCAGATCTGGTAGATAGTCGCTTCTCAGCCTTTTTCATTTGTAGTTGTCTGCACTGACATGTTTAGCTTCCGCTTGTGCTTTGACTTGTATGCTCGAGTGTTGGGTCATGAGACCCATGTTTGTAATATCTCGCTCCTCGGGCCTAATGAATAATATTCGTCGAGAGTTATGTTGTGATGCCATGTTGTATCTACGCATATTGAGCATAATGTGTGTATGTTTGAAATGCTTGGTATGTGTGGGATCCGACAAACTAGTTGTTTATCCTTGGCAGCCTCTCATATGGGGAAATGTAGTCTCGTGCCTCCGGCGATAGTAGTCCGCTACAGCCCGGTTCACCGAGTCCTGCTAGCCCAAAGACTACTGCTTGGACACTTGATCGGCCGGCATGTGTTTCACTTCGTTCCTATGTCCGTCCTTCGGGAAATGTCACGCGGTGTTATTCGAGTCCTGCCTAGCTCTGCTACAGCCGGGATACCGAGTCCTGTTAGCCAGTGCTACAGCCCGAATACATACGTTGATGACCGACATGCTCGATGTGATTCATGTATGCCTGTCCCCATAGGTTAGCGCCGCTTTGGGTTCACGACTAGCCATGTCGGCCCGGTTCTTTGTCATATGGATGCTAGCGACTCTATCATATCGTGAGCCAAAAGACGCAAAGCGGTCCCGGGCCATGGTAAGGCGACACCGTGGGAATACCGTGCGTGAGGCCCCAAAGTGATATGATGTGTTACATGCTAGATCGGTGTGACTTAGGATCGGGTCCCGACAGCGTTGGTATCGAGCTTTGTTGCTGTGAGGATTACCAAGCCAAACTGGTCGGTTGAGTCTAGAAATGCTTTAGCTATGTAGGGGAATTGATTGTGGAAGGGAACGTAAGGCTCTTTTTACTACTTTACCTCATGGCCTTCTGATCTGAGTCATCCTCTTCTCTTCTACGGGGTTTAAGAACTAGGCTTCTCATCTATTTATCAGGATGACGTGTTACTAATCCATAGACCTTTAAGATTGTTGGTTTTAATCCCCAGCTCAGTTCCTACTACTCATGTATGATAACTGTTGATCTCAAAATCTTGTTATGATGTTGTTGAGTGGTTATGCCACCATTTTTGCAGGATGTCTCAAATCATTTTGAGCATTTACAGCCGTTATCTGTCCGAGTCATCCCAGTGTCTCTAAATAGTCGATGCATTTGCAAATCCTTCTTCCTGTTCCCGATGTCCTTTTTGGTCAGAATAAGCACACTAACCGGTGCGTTGAGGTAATTTATTGCCTTGACATATATGTTGGAACTATTATTATGACCTTAGGTGTTAGGAAGTCACCTAGCAATTTAGCAATGTTTTTGTATCCCCGATGTGATGATTCTGGCCATTAATCTTGCAAGCATCCCGTGATGCCATTTAATAGTAGGTATTCTACTCCTGGGTTTCTGAACCCGAGATTCATCCTACTTCATGTTGATTAGTAGTTGCTAGCTCCTTTAGGATATTAGTAACCTTTGCGATAGTCCTCGAGGTCCGTGGTATTTCCTTCTTCCAAATACTACGAACCGCTTATGGCAGAAGTTCCTTGTTAAATCAAAACATCACAATAAGAGTGCTCTTGAGGAGTTCTCCACTCATAATTGTGGATCTGCCAATTCTATCTTTCTGCATGGGTTATCCGGAAGAAATGTTGAGCTTCGCTCGACATACTAATCTATGCATCCACAACTCAGAAAATTATATGTTCCTTTGAGTTGTTCTCTTAGTTGTCTTCCGACCTTCATCTATCAATTGATAGCCAAGGGTATGTGTGCATCCGTTCATCGATGCCTATTATCCTTCTGGTCTGACAAGCCATTCTATTCCGGAATGACTAGGAGAAACAAACTCCAGTACCTCATCCATATCCAGGATTGGGTCAAGGTAGTTGTATTCCGCAGATCAAATGCCAATCCAGCTTTTGATTCTGTTCCACCTCGAGTGTTACCATCTTTATGTCAAGAATGTCTTGAGAGTTGCACCTCCTCCTATGCATTCTTGATGCAGTGATACTTCCCACCATCATCACTCATTCCTCGGTCTTCGTGTTGTTGTAACCGGAATGCCGACAAGTGAATTGTGATGTGTGAAATCTATACTCCGAGTAACTCCGTTGCTCGGTAGTTAATGGACAATACTCTCATTCTTAGCGTGTTGGTTATCGAATCATCATCCTAAGATTGATCGTGCTACCTAGTCCTTAGTTCTGGTGCACCCCTCGATTGATGAGTTAGGATTGTGTCAAGTCCTCACTCGCTTGATCATATCGTCTTGCCCTCAAAAGCAAGATTGCTCTCGAGTTTAGTAACATACCGGTGGTTCGTGACTTTCCAAATATCCTCTTGGAAGTGTTACCGGGTTGTTTCCTGGCTGTTATGTTGAGCTCGCGATCAAGTTGGTTTTCCTCTAAACCACCCATTCTCCAAGAATCTGTGTTGGATACCCCTGAGCTAGTCGGTTAAGCTAGACAACAACTTGGAGAGTTGGAAGATAAAAGCTTGCCTAATTTAGTTCGATCCAAAGGGATATTCTTGTGTAGTGTGTGTTGAAGAAAGATGATATCTTCATCGATTGGTCCTCGTGATCAGTTGTTGGACCTATTGTCTTGTCAATTCTTTGATTTGAGTATGGGCCATTGTCAAGTCAAATCAGAACCAACGATATTCGTGATGTTGTTTTACTCGTGGTTGATCCCTCGAGCATACACCATTACATCTTTGGTCTGACCAATGCTATCACCGTGTTCACATGATGGTGGAAGTCCAGTGATATGGAAATTCCGATGAGTTCCTGTTGAGCCCATCAATAGCACTTTGTCTCCCCCATGAGTCATGTTGAACATCAACCTAGCGTTGGAAACTTGTGTACGCATTTCTTTGTGTTTCGTTCATAAAGCTTATGCTTGGATGGGAGAAGTGACTTCCTCTAATTCACGTGCATTAGGTGCAAGATGTCGCCATGAATTTGAGAAAGGGTTGTTTTGTTCCCTTGGAATCATCCCAAGTCAGTCATGCATATGTGCGAAGTATTCTGTAGCCTGGAGACTTGCAACCTTCATTCTATATGTATTCCTAGCACACCAAGCCACTGACTGATTTTCTCAAGGAAAAGAAGTCTATGCTTGGGATCTAATCCATGGACTTGCGTAGAGACTTCGATATCCTCGATTATGGTTCCCCACCTGAACTCGGTAGTGTTTTATTATAAGACTACCACGTGGCCATGTTTGTCCGGGACAACATGTTCAACTGTTTGTAGCAGAACCCGCTCATGCTTTGGAGCTTACTACCTTGGTTCATTCCCTGAGAATCTCGCAACGCCTTCTCGTCGATTTGTGTTGCAACCTTTCCTTTTCAGACATGCTGAGTCTGAAGTATCCCATCACCAATCGGATCTGAATCTCAGGAAGATATGATGGTTGGAACATTCGAACAGTTGCATTTCGTTCCCAGCTTGCACCGTCCTTGTGCTTTTTCACCATAGGCTGCCTTCTTAGTAATTTCTGTTCAAAGATCATCCTCAAAAGTGGACTTACCATGGGTCCCCTCCACCTTCGATGATAAGCAAATTCATCCATTGAGTTGTCTTCAACAAGGTAGTCCACATCATCCATTCTAGTCCGGGGGTACCACTCCTTTGCATTCCACCACATGATCGCTTGTGATTGCCTTACGCTGGTATAAGGAGTTCCAATGATCTATGGATCAAAAGTAATTCCTTTTGCCACTTAAGGGAATAGTTCTTTGCGCCACCTTTCTCGAGGTGTCCTGTTACGGGATCATGATAAATATTTCATCGCCACCTTGACACCATCCACCATCTCTCTAAGCGTGGAATTGTTGCCACCAATCAAAACCCATCGTTTGTTCCTCCATCCCTCTCAATGTGTTTGGTGTCTCAACGCGAGATGTGTCACCGTCTCAGTCCGTGAGTCGATCATGTTTACTTGATCTTCGTGAAGATCGAATCATGTAGGGTTTCCCCCTTCTTTCTGTTGTCGTGTCGGGTAAAGATCTCGAAAGCAAAGACGTCAAGACCAAGATGATGGAGTAAATCAACATCTTCGAGAAGGCAAATGGATCATGAAGATTGTGATAGTTTGTGACTTCCCTTTTCCTCTTACCTCACGTCTTGAATCTCGGGGCGAGATTCTTGTTTAGTGGGGGTGAGTTGTCACAGCCCTAGAATTGTTTGACGTTAGTTGCATTAAGGCATTCATGTCATCATGTTAATTTTCATGAAATTGAAATGGGGATTTGTGAAACCCTCAGAATATTTTTTTGAAAATGACCCAAAAATAAAAATTGCTCCAAAGGGTCCAGGAAAATGCTCATGTGGCCCTCTGAAAATATTGGACAAGAGATAATAATCAAACCAATATTTTTGGGGGTTCATAAGTATTTATATTTGGGCATTTGGAATTAATGCATACCTATTGCATTGGATATATATTATTATAGATATAAAATATTGGCCAAAAATTGTGCCTTTTGTTGAAGAGCTCTGGAATATTACCACTAGCTCATATAAAAATTGGCATAATTAAATAAAGTGATTTGGTATTTTAAATAAATCAAACAAATGTCAGAAATTAGAAAAAGAGAAAAAAACAAATAGGAAAAACCCTACCTGACTCACCTGGCAGCCCAGCCAGCTCACCTAACAGCCCACTGGCCGGCCCAGCACTGTGCTGGCCCGTGCCAGCCACCTGCTTCCTCTCGCCAGGCAGGCAGAGAGGAGCGCCTGGTCTTGGCAGGCGCCACGCCACCAGGCTATCTGCCTGCGTCGCCCGGCCACCGCGACGCCTCGCGTCTTCCCTTCGGCGCCACCCCGCAGCCCCCCTGGCCCCTCTCACTCTCTCCCTCGAACGCCTCCCTCTCCTCTGCTCCCTCTCTCTCGCCCGGACTGAGCGCCGCCGTCGCCGCCCCTCGCTGCCCTCGCGGCCACCGCCACCCCTCTCCTCCCCGGCATGTCCCCGAGCTCCGCCGAGCCCTCTCTCCCCTCCTCACCGAGCCTCCCGACACCGGAGCGCCCCGAGGCGCCGCCCCGCCATTTTCCCCCTTCTCGGACCCGCCGGACTTCATCGACGAATTAAATGGCTCGGTGCCTCCCAGCTCGCCCGATGCCATCGTCGCACTCACGGTGAGCCCCGAGTTGTTTCCCCTCTTCCCGACTCGTTCCCCTCCCCTAGCCACCATTCCCACTGCGGCCGAAGCTCGCCGCCGCCGTGCCTCGTCGCCGGCGTGGCTAGAGCCCCATTGGCTCGAAGCCAACCCCACCTCCGTGCTCAGCGCAGCACCAGGAGCACGTAGCACGCGCCAACACCCCCCCTAGCGCCCTGCATCGCCTAACCCGCCGTTGGCCGAACTCCGGCGGCCGCCAACCTCGTCGCCGGCGTCGATTCCGGCTGCCCCGAGCTCAAACCCCTCCACCAAGAGCTTCGGCTCGTCCTCAACTCCATTTAGATGCTTTCCCCGATCCATTTGGTGGCCGGATCGGCAAAAATCACTTCCGCCGCCGCGTCGGGCTCGCCGGCGGTTAAACGCCGGCAGCCGACCTTGACCTTGACCGGGTGGGCCCTGGTTGACTCTCCTGAGTCCATGACAGGTGGGGCCCATACCTTAATAATTAGGTTTAGTTTTAATTAAAATCTAATTAAGCTAATTACCACGACATGTGGGACCCGCTGGTCAGGTTTGACCCTGGCACGCCTGTTGACTCGGCGACGTCATATTGACGTCAGTGGATTTAATAACTAGGTTTATTGGATTTAACTTAATTCAGGAAATTTCAGAAAATGCCCTAAACTTTAATAAATCATAGAAATTCAACCGTAACTCGGATGGAAATAATTTATATATGAAAATGATCAGAAAAATATGAAGAATCTGTTTATGCCATGATCATGCATGTTTGAACAAATTAATCTCACTGAATAGGATGAATCATGATTAGGTTAATTTAAGAACTAGCATTTGGAGTTGGAGTTCAACCTTGTTTGAGTTCCACTTCAACTAACTTGGATTATTATTGCATTAGGTGAATTCAGTACCTTAACATGATCATGCATCATATATGTGCATTGCATTGATTGTGTTCTCTCTTGTTTGCGGTAATTGTCCCTCTCGGTAGACGATGTACCGACGATGAGTTCGATGACACCGATGAAGAACTATATTATCTTCAGAAGTGCCAGGCAAGCAAAACCCCCTTGTTCATTCCGATATAATCCCACTCTCTCGCTCCTGCTCTATTTTACTGCATTAGGACAACAACGACTCATGTGTTACTTGCTGCGGTAGCTGAACCCCTTGATCCTTTGCATAACTTTGTCATCCCACAAGAATTAGATGAAACCCACTAGCATGAGTAGGAATTGTTTGAGCCATGTTGTGCCTACTCATTTATGCTTGTTTGTCATGCCTGCTACTGCTTAGAGTTGAGTCGAGTCTGATTCATCGGGAATGAATTGGAATTGTTATGAACATGTCCTCATCGTGTGTGAGCTAAGTGTGTGAACACGATTTGGTAAAGGTAGCGGTGAGAGGCCATGTAGGAGTACATGGTGGGTTGTCTCATTGCAGCCGTCCTCGTGAACTGAGTTCTGTGTTTGTGATCCATGAAACAGTTACTACCACGCATTGGGCCCAAACCAATGGACCCTCTCGGCTTCTTGACCACCCTTGTCCTCATCCGGAGTTGCAAGTAGTTTCGTGTTTGTAGCATGTCAGGGGCGCACGCAGCGCTGACCTTAGGGGTGGGTTGTGTTGCGGTAGGCACCGTGGCCCGTGTACCGAAAGTGCCCGCTTGGTATCTCGGGAACCCTGCACACATCGTTCGGGCTGTATGGGAAACCTCGGCGGACTCCTGCGGATGGAACCCGAATAGGCGATAAACCTGGACTTGGGACTTGAGTGTTTAGGTAGGCCGTGGCCGACACCCACGTTGGGCTTCCGCTTGAAGGTTGCCGAGTACATGTCGTAAACGGCGGTAAGTGGTGAGAGCGTGTGAAGAAGTACACCCTGCAGGTTAAATATGATCTATTCAATAGCCGTGTCCACGGAAAAGGACTTCTGGGTTGCCTATATCGGTTCATAGACAAGTGAAAGTGGATACTTTAAAATGCGCAAGATAAGCGTGAGTGCTATGGATGGCGTTCTCGTAGGGAGACGGGAGCGGGTTCATAGTGGTGTATTGCCATGGTGAATATGTGGACTCGTGTGCGCCACCTCAAAAGAATTACTCGCAGTCGTAGTTCAGATAGCCACCGAGTCAAAGCTGGCTTGCTGCGGTCAAACTCCACCACCCCTTTTGATAATGATGCATATGTAGTTAGTTCTGATGTAAGTCTTGCTGGGTACAATTGTACTCACGTTTGCTTATTTTATGTTTTGCAGAGAGACGTCAGTCTCGCTAGTAGTTCCACGTGGACTTCGACGTTTAGCTTGTTACCTCAGCTACGATCTTGTGCCTCGGCAGATCTGGTAGATAGTCGCTTCTCAGCCTTTTTCATTTGTAGTTGTCTGTACCTGCACATGTTTAGCTTCCGCTTGTGCTTTGACTTGTATGCTCTCGAGTGTTGGGTCATGAGACCCATGTTTGTAATATCTCGCCCTCGGAGCCTAATGAATAATATTCGAGTCGAGAGTTATGTTGTGATGCCATGTTGTATCTCGCATATTGAGCATAATGTGTGTATGTTTGAAATGCTTGGTATGTGTGGGATCCGACAAACTAGTTGTTTATCCTTGGCAGCCTCTCATATGGGGAAATGTAGTCTCGTGCCTCCGGCGATAGTAGTCCGCTTCAGCCCGGTTCACCGGAGTCCTGCTAGCCCAAGACTACTGCTTGGACACTTGACTGGCGGCATGTGTTTCACTTCGTTCCTATGTCCGTCCTTCGGGAAATGTCACGCGGTGTTATTCGAGTCCTGCCTAGCCTGCTACAGCCCGGGATACCGGAGTCCTGTTAGCCCAGTGCTACAGCCCGAATACATACGTTGATGACCGACATGCTCGATGTGATTCATGTATGCCTGTCCCCATAGGTTAGCGCCGCTTTGGGTTCACGACTAGCCATGTCGGCCCGGGTTCTTTGTCATATGGATGCTAGCGACTCTATCATATACGTGAGCCAAAAGACGCAAACGGTCCCGGGCCATGGTAAGGCGACACCCGTGGGAATACCGTGCGTGAGGCCGCAAAGTGATATGATGTGTTACATGCTAGATCGGTGTGACTTAGGATCGGGGTCCTGACACTCGCCATCCATCTCAACCGGCGGCGACGCCGGTGTACACGTGTGCTGGTGTGTGTTGTGTGCTGGGTGTGCACGAGTGCGTCCTTCTGTGCATGCCGCCTCGCAGTGGTGAATTGTCGCGAAAAGTCCTTTCGCGTGCAAGAAGTTTGTCCTCAATGCGCCCTCAATTTACTAGCGTGCGGGGTGCTACCCCAAGTGGTTTCAACTTTGTTTACTTCACCGTGTGTCAGATGGGCCTCTAGTTTACTTATTTTCACCCACTACCACATGGGCCAGCACACGAAGATACAGAACACGAGCTGACAAGGAAGCATGTGGATTGGTTGACCGGTCAACTAAACATTATACGGAGCTATACGCTGACACAGTGAGCGTATAATCCATCGGTATAGAGAGTTCGAGTTAGAGGGGAGGCCCGTGAGAGATAGCAGAGAGAGAGAAAGAGCTACTCCCTCCGTTTGATAATGTAGTTCCAACATTTTTTTAAGTCAAACTTTTGAAACTTTGACCGAGTTTATAAACAAATTACTTATATCTACAATACCAAAGATAAATAATAGTATGAAGTAAGTACATGTTGTGATGAATCTAATGATCGTTCCGGATGTAAATGTTTTTCTCCACATATACCTAGTCAAACTTTTCTAAGGTTTGACTTTTCAAAACATCCATATGCTTATGGACGTGACAGAGTCCCTAACTAGAGAGAGAGAGTGAGTGAGTAAAAAAAAGTGTGTGTGAGTGTGTGAAAGAGACATGGAAAACACACGATAAAAGTAGAGAAAAAGCGTGTGTGTCTTATGCAAAAAGATCACACATGCATCTTCGACAACGGAGGCAAGGTGAGGAGATAGTGTGTGGTTGTTTGGAACCGACAGAGACAGACCCCTGGCACATGGCCAATAGGGGTCTGGCAAACAAGGGAGAGAGGTCGAGAGAGACGTACGGAGAAAATGCAGACATGGGGAGGAGAGAGTGTATGTTTGTCATAGAGAGATCCCCTGGAGATCGTGATGGGACTACATGGGTGGGAGATCGAGTGACAAGGTGTGTGCGCGATAGAAGATTCCCCGAGAGATATCGAGATAGACGTATGGATGGAAGGAGACAATACGTGTGTTGTTGATGGCTAGTAAGAGATAATCATACTTAGGAGGGGGGGAGTGCTTGCGCCTATGATGGAGTGACGGATTATGGTACTTAGGGGGGTGCGTGTCACATGGAGAGAGAACAAGGGCGGAGAGTGTTGGATGGGTATATATTTATAACGCGAGCGAGACATGTGTATGTGTGAACCAGGGAGATATAAGGCCAGTTTGGCTTGCATCCTGAGCATCTTTTGCCTGGCCTGGGGTTGTGGCTGGATTTCATGTACGCTTGTTTGGTTGCTACCCTGTGAAAAAGAAAGCCCACCTGGCCTGGGTTCCCTTGCACTTTAATTAGCCTGGCTGAACTCCAGACACTGCAAGTAGCTTGGCCCAGGCGACCGATTTCTAACACCTGGTCATGCCTGGTCGTGTGGCCACGAGGCTAACAGCAACATGGATGGATATTAGCATTAAATAATTGATGCATGGATTGATTGATGGGACGTTGATGCTTTGCCTGGCCCAGACATGAACCAAACGCTTCAGCACCACACAAGCCTGGCCAGGCAGAAATATTTTACATCTCACGTCCACACCAGGCAGTACCGGCCATCAAGGAATGAGGGTTAGGTCACGAACCAAACTGACCAATAAAGTTTGAGGAGCCCCGATAAGGCTGAGTGGTGCGTCATATAGCTGAGAGGGGGAAAGAGATATTCCATCCGCTCGATAATGCAGTTGCATGTAAATTTTTTAGAAGTCAAACTTTGGAAACTTTGATCAGGTTTACGCAAATGTTATTTATATCTACAATACCAAAGATACATCATACAAAACTACATCTCACTGTGAATCTAATGGTATATGTTTGTGAAAGAGAAAGTGACTACAAACGATAAATTAGAGAGAGTGCGTGTGTTTTTTCGTTTGTTATGCGAACATTTCACGCATGCATCTCCGAGATGGAAAAGCGAGGCGAGGAGATACACGAAGATAGCTAGTGTGTGATTGTTTGCAACGGAGAGAGACACCCCTGTAGCACATGTCCAATAGAGGTCTGGCCAACAAGGAACAAAGGTCGAGAGGGACACATGGATGGAATGGACGCATGGGGAGGGAGAGAGGGCGTGTTTGTGATAGAGAGATCCCATCGAGATCGTGAGGGGACTATATGGGTGGGAGATCGAGGGAGTGCGTGCCCGATAGAAAGATGCCCCGAGAGAAATCGAGATAGACCATGCACATGTTTGTGATGGAGACTAAGATTAGCTAGTCATATACATATAGGGGGGACTGTGTGTGCCTACAATTGAGTGAGAGACCATCATACTTGTCTAGCTGGGCATGAGATTGTGTGTGTGTGCGTGTGAGATGGAGAAAAAACGAGGGGGGATATAGAGTTTTAGATGGGCCTATCGAGTGCGAGTGAGATATGCATGTGTATGTGTGACCCAGGTGGATGGAGAGTTTGAGAGAGGGGAAGAGCTCGAGACGACATAGTGGTGCGTGAGAGAGTTACCGGCAAAGAGCCAAGGAATTTGTGTGCGTTTGATGAGTGCACCCAAGATATCTAGCTTGGACTAGCTAGAGCATCATACATAGTGTCGTAGAGAGACCTATAGATGGTGTATATATGCATGCGAACTAGAAAGACCCCCACACACACAAAGAGAGAGAGAGAGAGAGAGAGAGAGAGAGAGAGATGGAGAGAAAGGAGAGGGACCAACAAGGTTTTTGTGTCGGATGTGTGCGATAGAATTGAAGATTGTCGAGAGAGAGAGAGAGAGAGAGAGAGAGAGAGAGAGAGAGAGAGAGAGAGAGAGAGAGAGAGCAGGAGTCCTGTCGTTTTTATGCATCAAAGACTGATATAAACCATGTTTCGATATAAACTTGCATTCAAATATTTAAATTGGAGAACATGTTGTCTGCAATCAACACATGAACGGATATATGCGTATATCAAACAAGTTCATTAATTGTACTTTCAACATGTTCATGGAGTACTATAATACTGTACAACATGCTACTCGATCGAGGTGTTCAATTTTGGATTTAGTTCACTACTTTGACCTACTGAATGAGCTATTTCATTGAATCGAGATATTTTATTTTGGGTTTGATTCGCGTTTTTGAGTGGGTCAACTATTTGTCATATAGTAAATCGCTAGCAACGAGCATGTAAAGACACATTACTCCCAAGCATCATCTCTCCATCTAAAAAAGAAGTGGCAAGCTAATATTTCAAAATTTGATCCGAATCGACTTGGTAAGGTAGACGTGGATGCTCGTTCTCCCAAAATTTGAACGAACCGTTAAACATCCTCTCTGCTTGGTGGAATTCGTCGGAGCAAATAAATGGGAGACGCGAAATTACCGTCCTATGTGGGACACGCATCAATTGGCCCGTTGTACATCAAGGGTAGGTTCAGAACTTCATCCAAGAACGCCTTCTCCTCGGCCAAATGACATGTGCGAATAATTCATAAACCATGGTCGGAAAAACACGCCTCCTCGCCTCAAATAGCTCGCCCCACTATTTCAAAACACGCTTTCCTCGCTTGAAATCACTCGCGCCCACTATAGTTCAAAACACGCCTCCTGCCTCAAATCGCTCCCCGCCCACTATTTGGGGAGAAGCAAAGTTACTCTACTATCCCCGACCCTCAAGACACAGACCCAAGCCAAGAAGCCTATAGGCAAGGGTAGAACTGAACTCCCCTCACATTTCGCATAAATGCGCCGGTATGACATGGTTCCACTCCTCCCAATTCCCTCCCCCCCCCCATTCATACCTCGTGGGCGCCAAATCACCAATCACCTTCTCCCCGGTAAGATCTCTTCTCCCGAGCCGCAAAACCTTAGCCCCACCTCCATGGCGGGCCCCACCGCACCAATTTCACAGCCGCCCTCCTCCCTAATGCCGGAGACGCTGTCCATTTGCCGTCGTGCACTGGGCCGTGTGCCTCTTACTCCGTGCTGCTGGTGCTGCCTCGATGACGGCCGCGTGAACCGTACCAGAGCCGATTCACCCCGCCGTTGTTCACAGCGCTGGAGCGGCTCCAACTTCGGATCCGTCTAGAGTCCTACCGCTGCTTCCGCGTAGCCGTCGATCGTCGCGACATCGCTCTTTCCCTGCCGCCGGTCGCCACCGCAACTGCGCTGGCCTCACTTACTCGACAGCTGGACCTGCCTACTTCACCATGCCGCCAGATAGGTCGCACCCTCATCTCAAATCATTTTATTAGGCGTTAGTTGTCTGAATTTTTATTCTGGGCCAATCGATTCCTAATGGGAAGCAGCACCCCTCGAGGCGGCGGAGCTCCTAGGCTGTCGGTTGGCTGGTGTCTAACATAAGGGTGCGGGGCCGCAAGTTCGCCGCGGAAGAAGCGCTTAGATGGCTATCTTTTAGAGTTGCGTGGGTTGAAGGTACTGCCGCCGCCGGATCTAGATGACAGGAGTCTTTGTGGAGTGGCCCGGGGGCGGCGCAACCATGGCAGTGCGGTGGGGCGGGGAGCGGGGTTTTGGCTGGGGCCACGGACGGCGGAGGCAAGCTGCTCTGCCGTTGGTCACCGCTCTTCGGGAAGATTCGAATGTTGTCACCGGGAGGCACAAGACGCCAGCCATCCGGCGTAGATCGGGCAGTACCAAAATAAAATAAAATCGTGTGACCCCAATTTAGTCTTCAGTCAACAGACGTGTGACCACTCTCATACCTTGCTGTTGATCTCTTAGTGTACTTCTTCAGATCAAAGAGATATGTCGTTCTTAACATTATGCGTTATCTGCATCTTCGACACACCGCCTTCCGACTCACCGCAGCTGCTCCAACAAGGGAAGCATACACGGAAGGGAGCTATAGTCCCCACTCAGCAGTTCCTGCATCGAATGCGTGTGCCGACATGGACAGCCACAACAACTCTGGGGCCATCGACAAGTCAGCACATGATGCTCACTCCTATGGATGGCAGCCATATAGGTTGTACCCTCATCTTACTTGTGTGCAACATTTATGGCTTTGTAATTCATCTAAGCATGGAAAATAGATCATCACATTTCACTGTATATTCATGCTGGTCTCTTACGGGTCTTGTTCAGGAGTTAACGTTGTTCCGTAGTTTAGCTAAGATACTTGTTCTTTAGGTAACGCTGTTCCATAGTTATCATCCATCAGCCAATGCTATCCCACAGGCTGGTGATTATAGTATTATACCACTTCTAGTATTACCTATGTTGTTCTTTAATACTTTTGTGTGCCATCTAGTTAATCTAAGTACAAACGATACATATTCTATAGCTTTCATCCTGTTCTCCCTTTAGTTTATGAGACCTGTTGCTGCTAGTTAACCCCAGTCCTACTATTTATGTCGTCTCCTCAGGCACTCATTACATAAATCTAACTACTAGTTGTCTTCCATGCATCTCGATATAATTGCACACACCGATATATCCACAAGAACCTCACGGAGCAATGTAAAGGCCAATAAACTTGATGTCAATGATACCCAATATGATGGAACATGTAAAGGCAGTTCTTCGAAGACATGCGAAAGATGATGAATCCTCTTCACCCCACAAGGTCCTTGCTCTAACTTAGCCTGTGATATGGGTACAACATGCATATAATGTCCCGGAGTGTATCTACTCACTGTAATGCCATGTGCTTAGCATGCTGATCATGCATGTAAATATGTCATGCCTTCCTGTTTGTCAAGACCTATTCCATTCATGATAACATGTTTTCAAATTCAAGTACTGTCATTCTACTCTATCACAATGCCATCTGCTTAATTTGGACATCATGCTTCGAATATCTTATGCATTGTTATTCATCAAGATGTACTTCATCCGCTCTACCATACCATGTTTTTTTACATTGAAGTGTTGTTCTAGTGCTCTGTTGCAATGCCATCTTATTTTCCCAATCATACACGTGTATGTTGTCTTAGTTATTTTTGTACGTATTCCGCTAGCATACAGTTTTACATTCGACTAGTGTTTTTTTTGCTGTGTTGTCCTGTCGTATCCCTAGCTCTTACACCATACTCCCTCCGTCCGGATTACATGTTGCCGAAATGGATAAAGAAGGATGTATCTAGAACTGAAATACGCCTAGACCCATCCATTTTTTTCCGGATGGAGGGAATACATGTCAATATGTCATGCCTTTCTATTCTTCAGTACCTATTCCATCTCTCTGTTGTCGCATGTTTTATAATTAAAGCACCATTCTTCTATACAAGGCATGCAAGGGGAAGACGACTATGTTAGAATCTGAAGTGTTACAAACAAGGCCTTTGCAAAAGATCCAAACACCAGGAGATAATAAACCAACTCCAGTTTTTATAGATACTACTCCAGCACAGAGAAACCCAACTCCTACTGATAATAAGCAGATTCCAGTGGCCAAAGAACTAGTCCGCTCCAGTACAGCAAAAATATGTCAACTCAATTCTAAGAAGCGTGTGTGTATCCTTGCATCATGAAAATCATATTTTCTACATGTTTCTTACCCATCTCTCTTTTAGAAAATAAGCTTAACAGATAGAAGAATTTCTGGAATGGTATCGTTTATGAGGAAAGATTCTTGCAGGAATTCTCTGTGCTCCAATGTAGATGTAAGTACCTGTTGTATATCACTATATTTTTACATCAGCATGTATTTTGTTAATCGGCGTGAATCCAACCTTTATCTGATCTAAATTTAGTTGTAGAAAAATGTATGATTAAAGGCCACAATGTTGATTTTTGCAAGGAAAACTGCCTGGTAGTTTTGCATCCTGACCTGCATGAGTGTACTATCTCATATCAGTGGGTTTGAATACTTTGGTTCTGTAGTGGGTTTTTCAGTGTTTCTTTTACTGTGTTTTCCTGTCGTATCCCTAGCTCTTACATCATACTCCCTCCGTCTAGATTAAATGTCGCAGAAATGGACAAAACTGGATGTATCTAGAACTGAAATACGCCTAGACCCATCGATATATTTCCGGATGGAGGGAATACATGTCAATATGTCATGCCTTTCTATTCTTCAGTACCTATTCCATCTCTGCTGTAGCAAGTTTTATAACTGAATCACCATTCTTCTATATAAGGCATGCAGGGGGAAGACGGCTATGTTAGAATCTGAAGGGTCACAAACCAGGTCTTTGCAAAAGATCCAAATGCCAGGAGATAATAAACCAAATCCATTTTTCATAGATACTGCTCCAGCACAGAGAAACCCAACTCCCACTGATAATAAGAAGATTCCAGTGGCCAAAGAACTAGTCCGCTCCAGTCCAGCAAAAGAATGTCAACTCCATTCTAAGAAGCGTGTGCGTATCCTCGCATCATGAAATTTTATAGCATTCTGATCATAGTTTCTACATGTTTCTTACCCATCTCTCTTTTAGAAAATAAGGTTAAACGATACAAGACTTCCTCCATTGGGATCGTATTCGAGGAAAATATCTTGCGGGAATTCTCTGTGCTCCAATGCTGATGTAAGTACCTGTTGTATATCACTATATTTTTACATCAGCATGTATTTTGTTAATCGGCGTGAATCTAACCTTTATCTGATCTAAAATTAGTTGTAGCAAAATGTTAAAGGGGCCAATGTTGATTTTTGTAAGGAAAACTGCCTGGTAGTTTTGCATACTGAGCTGCATGAATGTACTATCTCATATCACGCACATTACTGAATTGTAGTGCTTCTCTAGTTGCCCATTCATTCATTGTGTCAATGTTGCTTTCAGACACTTACCTTACGGCTGATGATAGCTGTGCCATATTGTGTTAATTTGGTGTAGGCTAGTTGCCCAAACGTTCGTTGTGTCAATGTTGCTTTCCTATTATCTGACTTGGCCAATGATAGCTATGCTAGTGTGTTAATTTTGTGCAGGCTGCTAAATATAAGAAGACAAACTCGAAAACAGCAAGGCAACCCCATTGTTTCTTTCCAAAGAAATCTAGGCCAGGTAATATGGCAATCACTCATGATTAATCTGTTTGGTTCCGTCCCCTAATTTATGTTATGATGCAGTGGTCGAGACGCTCTCCACTATCAATAATACAAGCACCAAAATCGCCATCTGAATCTGCTCAAGATCCTCATCCTCGAATGCAACGGAATAAATGTATGTTTGTGAACCAATTAATGGCTAAAGGAATGATGGAAATGGTGCAGGAATCAGAGGTGCAGAGTCGTGCGACACAACAACTGATCAATGTTTTTAGAGACAGTGTAGCAAAGCAGCAAGAACTTGCCAACATGCTTATGGGCGTCATCCGTGCTGAGGTTGCAGATTGTGACGTTATAGATCGTTAGGTTATGTTCATTTATTTTCACTGGCATCAATCTTTGATTGCCAAGTGGACGTAATTTCCTGTAATATATGCTGGATGTGCAACGTTATTCCCTGTATGCTGTACCTTTGCTTGATCGGTTTTGGTCCTGTGCATAATTGCTCGTTGTAATGGGCTCAAATTATCTAATTTGGCCTAAAGACATGTACGAACTTTAGTGGGCCCATTAAGTTAATGGGCCTTTACTAGGCCGAAAGTTAATGATCGGCCCTCTTACCTCCCGGGTCGTTAACAGGCCAACATCGAAGCGGGCAACAGGTGGCCCCAATTTATTTCACGGGCCGTTAACACGCCGTTACTAAGTTTGGGCTACATATGGCCCAACTATACTATAGGCCTTTAGCAGGACGAAAGAGACAGTGGGCTTGTACTGGACCATGAAGAGCATGGGCCGCTAAGAGGCCGAAAGTCAGGTCGTATTGTAAATGGCCCAACTGTGTTGTGGGCCTTTAGCAGGCCGAAAGAGAAACCGGGCTGGTATTGGACCATGAAGGGCATGGGTCGTTAAAAGGCCAAAACTAAGGTCCGACTACAAATGGCCCAACTCATTTATGGTCCGTCAACAGGCTGAAAGTGACAGCGGGCCAGAAATTGGCCCAACACTTAAATGGGCCGCTAAAAGGCCGAAACTCAGGTCCGACTACAAATGGCCCATCAGATTTATGGGTCGTCAACAGGCTGAAAGACACACCGGGTGACGGTGTCCTGGACTAGGGGGTACTCACCACGTCATCTCCCGATCTGCTAGATTGAGCCGAGGACCCCATGGCCATATACTCATGGGCCAGTCCGGACAGCTGCCGCATACTAGGAAGATTCCACAAGACATGGCAATCAAGACAAGGACTCCTCCCCACCGGCATATTTGGCTACGACTCTTGTTATCCTAGGCCTCTGGTGCATTATATAAACCAAGGCCAGGCTAGTCGATAGATATATACAACAATCATACCATAGGCTAGCTTCTAGGGTTTAGCCTCTATGATCTCGTGGTAGATCAACTCTTATAATACTCATATTCATCAAAATCAATCAAGCGGGAAGTAGGGCATTACCTCCATAGAGAGGGCCCGAACCTGGGTAAACATTGTGTCCCTTTCCTCCTGTTACCATCGATCCTAGACACACAGTTCGGGACCCCCTACCCGAGATCCGCCGGTTTTGACATCGACATTGGTGCTTTCATTAAGAGTTCCGTGTGTGTTCGGCAAAAGGTCGATGGCTCGCCTGCAGATCAACTACGACTTCGGCATCTTCGGCACCAACTCGACTGGTCACCTTGGTTCGACCAAGGACTGCGCCCTGCCTCCGATCGTCATGTTCGGATGAGGGCCTTCATCAACATCAACTCCGATCTCTATCAAGATCATGGAGGAATCATCCAGGGAGCCCGGGGGCTCAACGTCAACATTGCCCTCGGGCGACCGTACGGTTTTTCTCGACAGCGGACTTGTGTTCGCCGCCACCGCCTCCTCAAGTGTCGTTTTAACGATTGCTTCGGTGGAATTGTGCGGAATTGAGTCTATAACAACCCAGGAAAATTTCGTCGAATTCCGGTGGAGGAATCTCTGTCAATCCACGATATACAGGAGCCATGTCAAATCTAGACGGGAATCTGGACGAGTTTAGGGCGTGGTGTCCAGCTTCTAGCTCAGACATCCTTGGGAAGATCCAACCGTTGATCGGCTGCGGAATTCCTATATCTACCACCCCTCAAAATTTCAGCTCGATCCGACCGTCCGAACTCCGGGAACCTTCCGATTAGTGCATCACTTTTCGGATCTGTTTTCTACGCGAAAACGAATCCGACCCGAGTTCGTCTTTTTTATGAACAGGATTTCGGACATCCTTTTTGAAGGAAGTTTTGTATGGGGTATTTTGTTTTATTCCCGAACACGTCCCACTAACTTTAAAATCCTTTGAACATGATCTTAACCATCATGCTGGTGTCAAACCAGTCCGGCAATATGGCACCACGGCTGCCGACCTGCGCTAGACACGTCGTCACTTTGTTGAGCCGAGCTCAACTTCTTCGGATCATCATCTCTGCAAGCCGAACAAGAGTTCGCATCGCAAAGGATAAATCATCACCAACATCGCCCCCCCCCCCCTACGGATTACACAAAGCGGGCACACTGGCATCGCCGCACGGTCACTTCATCAAGCCGGCATTAACCACGTCACGACCTGCATCGGCAGGGCCGCACTGTTGCTCCTTCGAGCCGGTGTCCATCATGCCGACCTACTTCGACCCATCGGCTGACATCGAGGCTTCGACATCTTGGCTGGACCAGGGGATTCATCATCTCTTCATCAACCTACTCCGGTGACTTTGGCGTCACCAGCCGACCAGCTTCGTCATGATTAGCTGGACCAAGGGCTTTGCCTCGGCAAGCCAACCTTTACCAGCATTTCCATGCTGTCGCTTTATCGCCCATCAGGCAATGGGTGTGCGGATCGAGTCCCTATTTTGGGAATCACCTTCCTTCGGATTGCTACAACAAATAAACCAGGTGCTATTAATCCTAGTATTTTTTGCTTGTTTGGGTTCATTTTTCCCAAGTAATTATTACTCTGGTTTGTCCATCATATGTACACAGGTCTATCAAATGGTGGCCGCATTATCGACGGTCGCATGGTGGTTCGGTCAGTTTTCGTACATAGTCTGGCGAACGCCGCATCCAGAACTCAGACCGACCTGTGAATTCAGGCTTTGCCACGCCTTTACTGCATCACGCCGACGCCCTGCATTGACATTGACTTCGGTGCCAGGCCACATTTCTTTTATTACTCACTTTGCATAAATTATTTATTATGCAACATTTTTTAATTATTATTATTATTACCCCCGGTTTGCACTATTTTTTGTGCACAGGAAAATGATCCGGCCGGACTATATCCTTTGGCATCACCTCGGCTGGACGGGGGGCTTCGTCAACACTTCATTACCCCATGCCTGGGACTTCGGCATCACTCTGCCGGCCTGCATTGATCATGCTATGTCACCACTTCAGAGTGCTGAGCTCTTTGCTCCGCCACCTCGGGACCGGCTTGGGGGATGGAACCTTGTCCCACATCAAGCTCGGACCGCGTCATCAATACCGAACACACTAACCAGCTAAGTTGCCTTCATGCCCAAAGTTTTAAATTTTTAACTTGTGTTCGGTTCGATCAAGCATTATACTTTTTGAAAAAAAGTTGCTTGTAAAAAATCTCCTTGTCCAAACTTTGTTTGTGACGGACAAATTCAAATACCCAGTTCACTTGGGGGCTTCTTTCATGAAGCCTTTCCTCTTGCATATGATTATACTTGTACGGCTTCATTCCTTGTTCGTGTATTACGCCACAATATGCACCATATTGACTTAAGCGATTTGCAAGATGGGTTGCCTTGCTCCTGTGTTTATCCCTACATTTCCGATTGTTCGGCTAGGGAGTAAAGGGAGCACCTCTGCGATCGTCACGATCGGGTCACCCAAGCCGCTATGATCGGCTAGGTGTGCAAAGGGAGAACCACTGTGATTGTGCATCCAGTTCGCATGGTTAAGCACCTCAGTGGAGAAAGCCGAAAACTGACTATCACAATAGGCGTAAACTAGTCAGCGATCCGATGACTACGTAAAAATGACGGGCCGTTCATAACATTGGCCGAAGTGTTTACGGCTTGACCTCGGATGTCGCCAACACTAACCGGGGCTCATAGCTAGCTTCCCGCTTTAAAGCTCCTATGACTAGCGAAAGTTATAAAGCCTGCATATCTGATTACCTCGCTTCGCTAACACAACCGCCTTCGGGCACCGAGACGTCGGCTAAGGGTTGTTTTGTTAGTGCGGAAACACCCTGTGAAGTATCTACCAAGGGGCAGAAGCGACGATGGGCCACTTTCAACTGATAAACGGTCACAATGGAGTCAAAATAATGATGTAAAGTACTAGGATACATAGAATCATTACACATAATCTGTGATTTTACTGCGGATATCGATCCTTATTCGACCACCCGTGCCCACATTAAGGCTCGGGGCTCTTGGGCTTTGCGCTCATTATTTACAAATATTAGTAAGACATCGATCCCCGATCCGGTGTTGCCACCGACCCGATGTCTCGGGGCTATCTGCATTGCTTATTCAATGCAGAGAATTCAAAGTGCTTAGTGTTTGGCTTGAACGAACTATGCGCATACATGTCTTCGGACAATAATAGGTACCATATGGACCTATCCGACATCAAGCTAGTATATTGTCATGACTTCTCGGCCCCTCTCGTGAGGCTCGCTCACGATCACTATTATCTCTAATATATTACACTGCATTTTTATTCCTATGTATCTCGCCGAGCTAGGAATTGATCCTCGTGGCCAATTTCAAGGCGTCGACCCGTAGTCTCGAGGGCTCTCTTGGGAACAGCGTTTTATGCTTGCCTTCCGTGCATATCGGGTTTTAGACTGATACACACCTTGAGGGCTATCGGATATACATCGGAGAGAATAAACTCACCAGCTTAAAAATTCACAAAAAAATCAGCCCTTGATCGGGTGGTGCACCACCTCGGAGGCATCACGCCCAATATGCGAATTCCTATCCAAAAAGGAACTCGACGGTCCCACCAAGGATAGACCCGATATTGAAACGCTTTTGCAAGGTGGATATCATTACATCAACATTACATAATAGGTAGGGATACATACATAAGGCACAAATGCCACAAGAATACATCAACATCATATACAAGATCAACATCCGACTCACGGATGAAACATAAATGTAAACTCAAACGACATCCACCCTGCTAGCCCAAAGCTGCCGACACGAACCTATCCCGATCGAAGAAGCGTAAGAAGAACTCAAGACAAGCAAGCATCGCTCTCGCGTCATGATCATCGAATGAACACAGCACACCTGCAACGTTGTTGTAGTAATCTGTGATCCACGAGGACTCAAAGAATCCCATTACCATGGGTATCAAGACTAGCAAAGCTTAAAGGGAA